>BSBK01001103.1:1435000-1535000 GCA_027943335.1 Chamaecyparis obtusa
GGAAGCTCAATCAAAACTCAATTTGTGCTAACCTTCTGAGGGGACCTTCCAAACACAATCTTGCCTTCGCTTATGTGAATCTTTCTTAGAACCTTCACCAAGAGAAGGGATTTTAAGGCCTTACCATTTGTTCCTAATCTTGTCATCCCAGTCCAAAAACTTTAGGCCTTGTTTCCCTAAATTATTTATGTTGTTTACTAACTCGACAATAGTTTCTTCTAACTTATTAGTAAATTGGTCTCGCTCCATTTCCTTAACCCTGAAAATTCTCCTATTCCTTTCCTTTCATACTTCCCAGATCAATAGGGAAGGAGCCAAGGTCCAACTGTTTCTATAGAAATCCTTATTCTTACTACTCGACCAGTATTGCAATAAGTCTATAATATTATTTGGAAGGGCTATCTTCCAATTTAATTTTCTCATTAACCATACCCAACATTTATTTGTGAATTTATAGTTTAAAAGGATATGATCTATAGTTTCTCCATCTTTTCTACATAAAGTGCATCTAGATGGCCCTTGATATGACATCTTCCAAAACTAGTCTATTGTGATGATCCTATGTTGCATGGTTGCCCATGTAAACATACCTGCCTTCGGAAGGCATGCTTGATCCCAACATAAATCTATTCAAATCTTTTTTTTAGGGTATTGGTGTTTCCTATAGAGGGCCCTATATCCATCTCTAGTGTTATACTTTCAATTCTTTGCCTCTGTCCATACAATTCTATCTTCCTTTCTACTTGGATAGTGTTAAACTTTGATCATATTTGTACATAGAAGGAATTTTATTTTAATCTCAGATCTATGTATGTATCTTCAATGTTGGTGGTATAATTCTTCACAATATCACAATGATGATTCTTATATACCAACCACTATTTAATATCAACCAGTTCTAATCTTAGTGCAAATATAAATATGAGAGATCTAATCTCAATATCAATTTCCTATAAATCTATAATTAGACTGATGTAATATGATCTTTATGAATAGAAATGTGTGATTTAATCTTACTCAATAAGATTACTCTCAATTTGAATATGTTCTTATTGCTTGGATCAATATGTTGGTATCAATCTCTTATAGAACCCGATCTCTTTATTAATGATGCTATTTGAGATAGTATGAATTATTGTAATGATACTTTCTTTTGCACTTATGTTCTCTATACATCCACAAGATCTTGATCGGCCATCATATTTGTATGTTGTGAGGAGACATGTCTCCTGTAGAGGCATTCCTTGTTAGGAATAACAGTTCACAATACAACTGAGAGGGGGGGTTGAATTAGCTATATGGAATATCATTAAACTTTAAACTTTAAGTAGCAACAATATCAGATCCAATGAAAACAATGAATGCCAACACAATAACAAAATGTTTTAGTCTCGGGGAAACCCTGTTAAAGGTAAAAATCCCGATGGGAATTAACACCCACAAATGATGTACTGAGAGTATAGTATCCTTGTTAGAAGATTTAGCCCCGTTAGGAGCTTATTAAAACATTAGAGTACATAGTCCTTGTTAGAGGACAGACCCTATTAGGAGTCAAGAAGAAAGGGAGGGCTCACTGCCTAAAGAAGGTTAAATCCACCTTCAGAACTCACTGTTTGCAACACAAGTGTATATGAAGAAATACACAATCTTTTGAACAGTTCGACATCAACTGTCTTTGCTTGATCAGTTCCAATGAAGTCCACTAGTAAACCTCTGCTCTACATACAACATACACAAGCTCGCAATATTCACAACCTCTTTATATCACTTTTTTCACATCCATATCTTTTCCAAAGAAAAGACCTTTCATTTATACCTTATTACAATTCTCATGATCAGGTCGGCCCATAAGCCTTTCCTAATTACAAATAATTACATAAACCTTTGCTAAGATACACATGGTATCTAAAATAAGTATACAATGATCACATTACAATATTTAAGGACCGACATCCTTAATTTATTTTTGCCAAGTAAAACACACACTACATCTCCTAAGTTGGCTTCCAAATAGGTCTTCTCCAAAACACACGCCATAGTTGACGTCACCAAGCATTTCGTACCTTGCATTGACCAATGAACATCCTTCAGTACCTTTTCTGTCGTCCCTCAAGCTCACATACCTTGAATCCATATCATCTGGAAGATATACCAAAAACACAGAGACTAACTCTGTCATTTCTCACTGTCACAGTCCAGTGACCAGTCTTCACCAAAACATAGGTAACTCATCCAATATGAAACATCACATGATGCGATCTTGGATATAAGATCACAACACCTTCCTGAACTCTCATCTATCTTTGCAGCATTTGAAACATCTATATAGTGTCCGTACACTGTGATAATGTTAGAATTTAATCTTTACTTGTACTAATGTAAGTAGGAGATTCTTATGGAATCCCTACACCTATTTTGTCTTCTTGTACAAGTGTGAGGATTATTCCTTTTATTGTATTTTCTTATTTAGTTATTCCTCCTTATGAAGAATCCTACACTTGTCTCACACACTAGTGATATGTGGCATACACAGAATTGGGAGTTACAATGTAACTCCTCTCTCACATCTCTATTAAGGGATGGCTCTCTTCTCATTATCTCATGAGATTCTTCTTCCTCTCGAATATTGTATGAGCATTGCTCTCTCTCTCTCTCTCTCTCTCTCTCTCTCATTCGTAGGCATTTGTTGCCACTTTCATTAATTTCACAAGGGTTTTTTTAATACTTTTCCCCTTCAAAATCTTGTCTCCTTGTTTCATTGTGCTTTGGTGAATGCTCCTAGTTTTGGGTTAATTCATGATATATCTTTTTATCCTTGCTCATTGATTAAACAAGTTTCTATTTGTCTCTATATTTTGTTATCATTTTAACATGGTATCAAAGCAGGTTGGTTTAATCTCGTTTGAGTGTACAGGTGAAGGAGCTACCATATTTTGGAGCACTCCATATTGGAGACTTTTAAGAGAGTTATTTCTAATATATATATTTTTACTAATTTGTTTAAAGGAAAATTTTTTATTTTTTTTGGGTTTGGCTGGTTTACCGCCAAACCCAGTTTAACTATTGATCTATCTTTGGTTTGTGTTGTGCAGGTTTGAAAAATTTAGTACCTCCCCTTACTTTGTTAGTTAAGTTTATTTTAAATTTCCTTTATCAAAATTTGTGCTAACTTTTTTTCCATTATTATCTTTTATCATTTCATATAAATCAAAATCTCAATATTATCCTTTTCATTTTGATTATAATATTAATTCTTTTCTAATATTATAATTTAAAAAGTTTTAATATCGGTTCTTATCTAATCAATTTTTTTTTGAAACTGCACTCTTTTGTTTCAAAATTCGTTTCTGCAAGTTTAGATTTTTTTCAAATTGTTCTGACTAAGAATTTCAGTTTCTAATTTCGTCTCTTGCATATTTAGAATATAACACTTGCAATTATTATTCCTAACTTTTTCTCCATACGTTTTCTATTCATTACATACGTTTTTTTTAATTATTAACCTTTTTTCTCTGCATTGCATGCGTTGCGGTTTCAGTCAAAGGAGTACACTAACTTTAGTTTGTTCAAATTTGTATGTTATTGCATGTAACACATATCAGTTCTTGTTTGTAATTTTGAATGTTATTCTTGAAGCTTTTCTTTACTTCATCTCTTGCAGCTCTTCAAAAAAACTTCTTGTTGCATGTTTCATTGTAGTAATCGGTGTTTTGAATTCAGTAAATGCAACATTCTTTTCAAAAAAAAATTGTTGCACGTTTCATCGCAGATAATATTGCATGTTTTCCTTGGTTTATCATTGCGCTATTTAGCATTAACATTTCTTTTGGAAACTCGTTGAATAGTTTTCAGCAAATTTCGAAGAAGGATGTGATAATATTTAGGACTGTTAGGGTTTGTTTACTCTAATAATTATATTGCTCTGCGTTTCTTTGTGTGCATTTCCTTTTTGCATGCTTCTTGTTTGTTCTTTTTTCCTCATGTTCTGCTTTGAAATCGTTGGCAAGTTTCAATGGTTCTTGTCTTCGTTTTTACGGGTGAGGAGTGAGGACCTTCGTCTCCCATCTCGGCTTTATCTTTTTTGCCCATCTCCTTTATTTGTGATTCAGTTTGTGTGACTTGTGCCTATGCGAATAATGCGACAACCACTAATTGATTGATTTGAACCTATACCTATAGTTGTCTGTTCCCTTCTCTCACCATTTTGAGCCACCGGTTGTTAGTGGCTAGATCTCAGATATATTTCTAATTGAAGGCAGAATTTCATTATAATTGCAAATAGTAAATCTTAATTTTCTGTTCTGTATTTATCAGCCCAGAAATCACAGGCTACCCATTTGGGCGTTGATTATTGTACCCTTTCTCGATAGTTGCTTCCTTCCTTTCTCTTTTTTTAGCATTCTAATTAGTTTCGGTTGCATGCTGTTTGGATTTTTTTATATAGAAGACTATTTTTTGAGATCTCACTGTCATGAAGTAACATTATGAAGATGTGATAAACGTTTTTGAATTCTTAGTTGGAGATCTGCTAATCCTTCTACGTATAACGTAAAAGTTTTTGTAAGTATTCATAAAGCTAAGTTTCAGTAAATATTTATAAACCTTTTACGTATAAAGTAAGAGTTTCATAAGTACCTTTAAAGTATCTTAGGAATCTTTTATGTAGTTTCTTTCAAAAGTTTAAAAGTTTTCAATTTTATAAGTTCTAAATAGTAGTTAAATTCAAGTTCTTTGTCATTTAAGTTTTTTCATTTTTTTATTTAATTTTTTTTGTTTTTTAAAAAAGTTAAGTTTTATATATATATAATTTATTTTCTTTAAAAGAGTTTTTTTAATTCTTTAATTTATAAATGATTTTTCTCTTTCAAATCTGGTAGGTTTTGTAATGTAATGTTTATAATTTTTTTAAAACTATATATATATATATATTTCAAATTTTATTACATTGTGTAAATACTAACCTTGTAAAATTTGATTCCTTTTTTTATTTTTATTTTTTATAAATATTATATTTTCATGTTAATTGATTTCTTTCAATTCTATTAAGTTATTTAATTTGCATTAAGGAAACTGTTTATTATTTATTTCTTGTCTAATTTTATTTCATACTCCTTTCAAATAAGGGAGAATTTTTTCCGACTCTATTTATTGTCATCATGTCTATATTTAAACTGAGTCGTTCCAATTATTCTATTTGGAGGACTCACATGTCCGATTTTTTAAAAACTCAACACCTGTTTGATGTTGTGTCTTCACCTAATTTGAAACCGCTATCCACCACTCCTCAGGCTGACCAGGATTCCTGGCAGTTGAAAGATGATGAAGCGTTTGGTCTAATTGGACTCTCTTTAAATCCTGATTTATATTATCTTCTCTCAGACTGTACTACAGCTCATCAGACTTGGCATGCCTTAGAAAACACATTTCAAACTTACACAAAACCTGTTCCCAATGGTAAACTCCATGTTGTTCCTGATTTGAAAGATAACCATATTCCTGTTTCTTTAGCTGATAATTATTGCTGTCCAGTTGAAGGAACTAGTAATGCTTCTATTCCAAATGATGTGCTTCATGCTTCTATTTTGAAAGATAACCATATTTCTGTTTCTGCTCCTAACATTAAGGATAATACTGATACTCTTCAAAAGGATAATGTTGAACATGAAGATTGTAATGATACTCCTAATGATTTTGTTCCTCCTAGCAGTGATGATAATAACAATGGTAATAATCTGTTTACTCCTCCTTGCTCTCATGTTGCCGATGACCAAGAAGAGGAAATCATATCTACCTTTCTTAATGATACTTTGCAAGATATGTCTATTACTCAAGATGAAATGCATGTTGATAGGACTCATCCTATGATTCTTGTGGAGATAACTGATGCTTCATATTATGATGCTTACACTACAAATTTACCTTATGAAACTGCAGATTGCATTTCTAATTCTATGACTCATGAACATGTTACAAATTTGGTTTATGAACCTGAAGATTGCTTTTATAATTCTATGATCAATGATTCATAATATGATTTTTTCCACAGTGTTACTAATTCAGCACTAGGTGATCCCAATGATGGGCACTCTACTAGTGGTTTTTGCTTTTTTGCAGGCTCAAATATTGATTATGTTCCTATATGCTCCAAAGTAGATCATGAATTTCGTAACACTCAAATGGTTCTTATGGAGGACCAACCTCCTTCTCTAATCTCTAAACTTCTTGATGATATTATTGTTGGTGATTGTGCTTATGTATCTAGTAATAAATCTATTTGGTTTACAAAACCGCTTTATGATGAAATAACAATTGATGATTCACATTCAGCTCCTACTGATTCAGCTTTAGGAGGAAATTCCAATCATGGGAGATCCCCTCATTGTTCTTGTTTTGTTGTAGATTTAGGTGATCCTTCTTGGATAAATAATGAAGAATCTCAAAGTTTCGCTATAGATTTGGGCCTATATCCACAAACACCTACACTCTTGCATTATGAAAATCAAAGGAATCCTATTTCAAGATCCCAACATTTATCATTGCACCGTCACCTTATATCAACACAATGTGAAGAAAAATAAGTTTTCCTCCTCTACTACAAGAAGGATAATCCAGTTGCAGATTTTTGTAATTACCCCAAGTAAAGATTAAAGGGGGGTGTTAGAATTTAATCTTTACTAGTACTAATGTAAGTAGGAGATTCTTATGGAATCCCTACACCTATTTTGTCTTCTTGTACAAGTGTGAAGATAATTCCTTTTATTGTATTTTCTTATTTAGTTATTCCTCCTTATGAGGAATCCTACACTTGTCTCACACACTAGTGATATGTGGCATACACAGAATTGGGAGTTACAATGTAACTCCTCTCTCACATCTCTATTAAGAGATGGATCTCTTCTCATTATCTCATGAGATTCTTCTTCCTCTCAAATATTGTATGAGCATTGCTCTCACTCTCTCTCTCTCTCATTCTTAGGCATTTGTTGCCACTTTCATTAATTTCACAGGGGTTTTTTTAATGCTTTTCCCCTTCAAAATCTTGTCTCCTTGTTTCATTGTGCTTTGGTGAATGCTCCTAGTTTTGGGTTAATTCATGGTATATCTTCTTATCCTTTCTCATTGATTAAAAAAGTTCCTATTTGTCTCTATATTTTGTTATCATTTTAATAGATAACCAAATTGTTCTCCTCACAGAAACATATGTTGACATAAGTGACAAAACACAAATTACAACAGTATGAGTGCCCATTTAGTAACTTAGTGATAAACATATAAAATGTCTCAATCACCTCCCCATGCATTAGCAATATCCAACAATCTCCCCCTTTGGCATTACTGTCAACATATGGGAAAATCCATCATCCCAAAGTTATATGAATCCAAAGTTCTATAACCAAACAATACTACATACAATCTCCCCATACAGTAGGGATTTTCTCATAGCTACAATCCCCTTTTGACAACAATGGAAAAGGGTACCATGAGTCATCAACTGTTTTCCAACATCTTTCTTCTACGATGACTCCCCCCGAGGAGTAGATGCCTACATCCAGTCCAGAATATGATAAGGCTCTGAAAACCTCTAGACTGATGAATCTCTGCATCATTTAATTCTGACTAGGAGGGGCCTGAACCCCCGACATACCTTTGAGATATTCAAAGGTATCTTTTGGCATCGGCTTTGTGAAGATGTCTGCAATCTTCTCTTTTGTACTAATATATTCTAATTGTATTTCCTTCTCCTCCACCTTGTCTCTCAAGAAGTGATATTTGATAGAAATATGTTTGGTTTTAGAGTGCATCGCCAGATTCTTTGACATATTCACTGTACTGGTGTTATCACAATGGATAACCATTGGCTCATCAAAAGTTATTCCAATATCCTTCCACATTTGCTTCATCCAAACAATTTGAGTGCAATTTATAGCAGCAACAACATACTTTGATTCAATAGTAGATTGTGCTATACAATCTTGTTTCTTACTTAGCCAAAAAACCAACTTTTTCCCAAGGAAAAATGCACCACCACTAGTACTCTTTCTGTCATCAATGCTTCCTACCCAATCAGCATCAATATAGGCATGAAGTTCAAAACTATCATTCCTATCGTACCACATGCCATATTCAATTGTCCCTTTCAGATATCTGAATATCCTTTTCACAACAGCTAGGTGTGTCTCCTTTGGCTCTGCTTGATATCTAGCCACAATTCCAACAACATTAGCAATATATGGTTTGGTATGAGTCAGATATTGTAATCCTTCAACCATTGATATGTACTTGGTCTAAAATACACACTGAGTTTCATCATTACATGATAGCTTATTACCGATCACCATGGGTGTATCGACTAGTTTACAGTCTTCCATTCCAAACTTCTTTAGCATTTCTTTGAGATACTTAGTGTGAGAAATAAAGATACCATTCTCATTCTAAATTATTTGTAGTCCAAGAAAGATTTTCATTTCACCTATCATAGACATTTCAAATTCACTTTCCATTTCCTTAGAAAATTTCTTACATAGATCATCATTACCTCCAAAGATAATATCATCAACAAAGACTTCTATTATCAAGATTCCATCTTCACTAGTTCTTAAATACAAATTACTGTCAGCATTACCTTTTCTGAATCCAAGCCGAAGTAAATACTTCTCTAACCTTGCAAACCAAGCCCTTGGATCTTGCCTCAGACCATATGAAGCTTTCTTCAACTTGCATACCATGTCTCCATCTTCGCATAGAGGAAATTCATCTGGTTGTTCTATGTATACTTCTTCTTCAAGATCCCCATTCAAGAATGCAGATTTCACATCCATCTGATACACCTTGAAATCTTTATGTGCAGCATAAGCCAAGAACAATCTTACTGCCTCTATTCTAGAAACATGAGAAAATGTTTCTTCAAAGTCTATGCCTTCTTGTCATGAATATCCCTTACATACCAGTCTTGCTTTGTTTCTTACAACATTTCCTTCTTCATTCATTTTGTTTTTGAAAACCCATTTTGTTTCTATTACATTTTTGTTTTTAGGTCTAGGAACCAATTACCAAGTGTTATTCTTGTTTATCTGATCTAACTCTTCCTTCATATCATTTATCCAAGATTCATCTCTACGTGATTGATCTGTAGTTTTTGGTTCAACTTGAGAAATCAAACAAATTTCTTCTCTAGCTTTTGATGTAGTCATTACTCCTTGATTATTATCACCAATAATTTAATTTTTAGGATGCTTATTCTTTACATACCTCAGAGTCTTAGGAACCTCAGTAGCCTCACTTGTGTTAACATCACAAGTCTCTTTTTCACATTTTTCCTCAACAAGTTCTTCTTCTTCTACAACAGTAGTAGCTTCTTTGATCTCTGTAATTTGATTACTGTCATACATTCTTTCTTGTATCTGAAACTTTTCATCTATCCTTACATTGTTACTTTCAATCATCTTTCTTAATCTTAGATTGAAACATTTGTAAGCCTTACTCTTGGTAGAGTTACCAAGAAAAATTCCTTCATCACTTCTAGCATCAAACTTTCCTATCTCATCATCTCTCTTGATATAACACTTCCTACCAAATATTCTGAAGTATTTTACAGTAAGAGTATGATCAAACCAAAATTCATAAGGAGTCTTACTTGTACCTTATTTGATTTGAATTATGTTCAATGTATACACTTTTGTCCCAACAACCTCTCTCCAATGTACATTAGATACATTTCCTTTAAGCAACATTGTCCTAGCAGCATCAAGTATAGTCATGTTCCTTCGCTTTGCTATCCCATTCTATTATGGAGTCCTAGGAGAAGATGTTTGTCTCTTTATTCCATGCTCTTCATAGTATGAATTGAATAATTTTGAAGTAAACTCTCCACCTCTGTCTGACCTTAGACACTTAATCTTTAACCCTAAATCATTCTCTACTTTTTCTTTGAACAACTTGAATTTATCAAATGCTTCTGATTTTTCCTTCAAATAAGTGTACATGCTAGATGTTAGAATAACTGAGAGGGGGGTGAATCAATTATTTAGTGTCCCTTTCCAAAATGTATAATCCAAAACAATTTCTTTAATCTCTGCTTGTCGGTAAGCAATAATAACTCTCACTGTCAATGCTTTTACTGATCAAATCTAACATGTAATATGCAAAGTATGATAACAAACAAATATCACAATCAACACATAACACAAGAGATTTAGTGTGGAAACCCTGTAAAGGGAAAAACCACCTGGGACTGGCAACCCAAAATTGTTCACTCTTCTGAAGTGAGGTCAGTTAAGACCCAACCCTGTTAAAGGTTACAAACACACTGTCAGGTGTGACCTTGTTAGAGGATTTTAGACTAGAAGTTATCGTCCAACCAGCATTCACTATGGGGTTGACAGGATAAAAATGTTCATTCTATGAATGATACATCATAAGACTTTCAGAGTCCACTCGGTTAAGAGATTTAGACTGTATACAATGGTTAAATGTGTAACAGTAAAATGACCAGCCTTAATACAACTTCATTTGCAGATTACATATCAATATTTAGTCCATACAAATCCTTCTGATCAATATTTCACTTCAGATTCAATACTGTATCAACTTACTGTCTGTCGGTAATAGCTCTCTGTAGCTCGGTAATTGTTTGCAGCTCAGTTCTCACTAACCAGTATGATCAGAATGCATGAAAGCTTGTTCACGCGAAATTCTTGTAGCTTCTTCTTCTTCCCGACTTCTTACTTAAGAAATTTTGTTCTCTTATATAGACGAGTAAATCATTTTCTTCTCTACCATCAGGTTTTGCCGCTTAATCACATTCATAGATTTTTCCTCTTAAAACTTTCTCGGTACTTATGTCAATAACACATTTCAATCTGCTCCATTAGATCTTCCTTGAATTTTGTCAGCCATCGATCTTTGTAACAAACATTATCTGTTACCTCGATGTTATACTCTTGCCAGCTCATCAATCTTATCGGCTAAACTAATCATTTAATTCATTCTGTTCCACTCGATTAACAAAGAATGCGTCGATGAACACTGCTCAGTTAATACTGTGGTCGGTATACACTACACTCCGTCGGTGTATACTAGAAATGCTTCATTTACCGACAACACTGCTTTGTGTCTTTCAGCTCTATACTTCATTATAGATGAATGTAGCATAATAAAGTCAATATCATCAAGTCATAGAATCATCAACAAGTTACTCAATGTGTTCCTTATCCTCATCTATCATGTACATCTTTCCTCATGTAGATTTCTCTATTCTTCATCTCTTTTCCACTTTTCTTCAGATGTCTCGATGTAGTAACTTACAAGATAAGTGCTATCAAACTAGTTGACATCAATGACAACATAATACTGATTTAATTATATTACATATCTAATCAGCAACTTCTCAGTGATCTTGCAATCACAGATCCTTCAATCAGATTCCAAATCAGTTGTAGTCCAACAATCTCTCCCTTTGGCATTGATGGCAACTCAAGTAATATGAAATGTACCATACACATACCAAACATACATTCTACAACTTTGTGAGTAAATGTTGTAAGTCAAATAGACTTAATATGTTTAATCACTATGTTACTGAACCAGCATTAGTAATATAGTTTTACCATTCTATAGTTGTAATCTTTTTAGTTCTCCTGTTCCTGCTTCTGTTCTCTGTAACTGGTCTTCAATACTCTGTCTCATTCAGATTGTCTCTCCCTTAGATAATGTCGTTGGTGCTTGCTTTTCATATTGTTTCTCTCCTTTTTTTCTATTTTATCTCTCCCTTTCATATTATTTTCATTTCATATTGTTTATCTCTCCCTTTGACAGCAATGCCAAAGAAACAAACAAACAAACAATCAACTTTGTAGTAGCCAAGTAACTCTCTGTGTTGTCCAGTACTTCCTCTGTATCTTTGTATACTGATATCTCATCGGTTCAAGTGCTCAACTTTAATCACAACCTTGAACATGATTCAAAGTGTGAGCTATGCAGCATCAACATGAATGATCTTTTGAGAAAAGTAGGCTGATGCAACATCTAGATCACCTTAGTGACCGATAGACAGGGGACAGAACCCAAGTCTAGTCCTCAAGTATTCAAATGTGTCCTTCGGTAGGGGCTTTGTAAAAATATCTGCAAGTTGTTCTTTGGATGTAAAAAATTATAATTTTACTTGCTTCTCTTGCACTTGTTCTCTCAAGTAATGATACTTGATAGATATATACTTTGTCTTAGAGTGCATCACATGATTCTTTGAAATATTAATAGCACTAGTGTTGTCACAATATATAATCACCAGGTCAGTGATTACCTCATTCATTCCTGCCAACACTTGTTTGATATATGCAATGTTTGAACAATTAGTAGTAGCAACAACATACTCTTCTTCAGCTGTAGACTGAGAAATAAAAGCCTACTTTTTACTTGTCCAGGTTACAAGTCTTTCACCAAAGAAAAATGCTCCTCCGGTGGTGGTTTTTCTATCATCCACATTTCTAGCCCAATCAGCATCGGTGTAAACTTTCAGTTCAAACTTCCCTTCCTTAGGATACCATAACCCATAATTCTCTATTTTCTTTAGGTATCTTAAGATCCTTTTTGTAGCTATCATGTGTGATTCTCTAGGATTAGCAGAAAATATTGCAACTATTCCTACAACATGTGCTATATTTGGCCTACTGTGAACTACGTACATTAACTTACCAATCGTGGGTCAGTAAAGTGTCTAGTTTACCTCGGTAGTTTCATCCTCCTTTGTCAATTTGCATCCAGTAGCCATCGGTGTTCCCACAGGTTTAGCATCTTCCATGTCAAATGTCTTCAGTACTTCCTTTATGTATTTAGATTGTGTGATGAAGATTTCATCACTCTGCTGAATCACTTGTAGTCCAAGAAATAACTTAATCTCTCCGAATGTAGACATTTCAAATTCCTTTTGCATTTCATCAGCAAATGCCTTGTAGACAAGATCTGAGCCTCCAAAGATAATGTCTTCAAGAAATATTTCAACAATGATAATAGTATCATTAGTATCACCCTTCACATACAAATTGTTGTTTTCACTTGTTCTAACAAATCCAATACTTAACAAATAAGTATGCAGTCTTTCATACCATGCTCTCGGTGCTTTCTTTAGTCCATATAAAGCTTTATGTAATCTACATACCATGTCTTTATTGTCGGGATCAACACATCCTTCAAGTTGTTCAATGTAGACCTCTTCTTCAAGTATACCATTCAAAAATGCCGACTTCACATCCATTTGATAGACTTTGAATTTATTATGTGTAGCATATGCAAGTAGCATTCTAACTCCTTCTAATCTAGCAACAGGTGCAAATGTCTCACCATAGTCAATGCCTTCTTCCTATGCATATCCCTTGCATACTAATCTAGCTTTATTTCTTGTGACTTCACCATTTTCATTCAATTTATTCCTGTATATCCACTTAGTACCGATAACATTCTTATCTTTTGGTTGGGGTACTAAGGACCAGGTTTTGTTCTTCTCTATTTGCTCTATTTCCTCTTTCATTGCATTAACCCACTCTTCATTCTCTAATGAAACTTTCATAGTTTTAGGTTCAAATTCACAAATTAAACATGTACCTTGTCTTGTTTTGCTTCTAGTTTGCATTCTAGCATGTCTGTCTCCAATGATTTATGTTTCAGGATGATGTCTCCTGAAGAAACTAGCCAAGACTTGACTTCTCCTTTCTCGTTCATCCTGCTTAGGGTCATTTACTTGCTCGGAAACTTCTTCATGTTCATCAGTTTGTGGTGCCTGTTGTACTGCATTATTTCCCTGCTAACCGGTTGTCACTGTCTGTGGTGTCGGTAGATACTCTGGATATTCAATGTAAGTGAATCTACCATAGTCTTCCAGTTCCTTTGTACTTTCCTCAATGTACTTATCATCAAATTCATCAACACGAACATTAGTACTTTCAACAATCTTATTTGTAGCCTTATTCAAACATTTGTATGCTTTACTTGTTGTGGAATATCCCAAAAATATCCCTTCATCTCCTTTAGAATCAAATTTGCCAATTCTTTCATCTTTCAAGATAATGCATTTACTTCCAAAAATTTTGAAATAACTTACAGTAGGTTTGTCTCCAAACCATAGTTCATAAGGTGTTCGGTTTGAGTCCTTCTTTAGTTGTACTTGGTTAAGAACATATACAGCTGTGCTGATAGCTTCCCTCCAATATGTCTGAGCAACATTCTTCTGTATCATCAATGTTCTAGCACAGTCAATTATAGACCTATTCCTTCTTTCAACAATGCCATTTTGCTGAGGTGTCCTCAGTGTGGATACCTATCTTTGGATTCCATGCCCATTGCAAAAGTTAGTAAATTCATCAGAGATAAATTCACCTCCTCTATCAGACCTTAAACATTTTATTTCTTTTCTAGTTTCTTTCTCTACCTTAGCTTTATACCATTTAAACATTTTGAAAGCTTCATATTTCTCTTTCAAGAACATAACAGTCATCAGTCTAGTGTAATCATCAACAAAAAGAATAAAATATCTATCACCGTAATAACTCTAAGTTCTCATAGGACCACATAGGTCGGTATGAACCAATTCAAGTATCTTCTTTGTTGAGTAGTCTTTTCTTTTAAAACTAGACTTAGTCATCTTACCTCTTTGACATTCATGACACATAGCATGATCAGGTTTTGTCAAGTTAGGCAACCCTCTAACTCTTTTCTTTCTACTAATCTTGATCATATTGTCAAAGTTCACATGGCATAACCTTTGGTGCCACAACCAAGCATCTTCATCCTTAATTAACAAACAAGAAGACCGATCCATATCAAGATAGAATAGATTACCTCTGGATTGTGTACCAGTTTTGACAAGTCTTCCTCCATCATTATAAATCTTCACCTTTTTGCTCTCAAAAGCCAGTCGGTGGCCTGAATTGTTTAGTTGAGCCACACTTATCAGATTATAGTTTAGTCCATCTACCTAGTATGCATTTTCACATTGTAATCTGTCATTGATCATCAGTGAGCCTTTACCTCTTACCATACAAGGTGCATCATTTCCCATTCTCACAGATCCTCCAATATATTCAATAAGATGATTAAACTTTTCTACATCACCGGTCATATGATGTGTGCAACCACTGTCTATGATCCATGTATCATTTCTGCTTACTTTGGAGATCAAGGCTATTTCTTCATGTTTCTCTTCCTCTTTTGAGTCATCTTTCATAGCGACAAATACAACTTCTATATCATCACCAGAATCAGATTTAGTTTCAATATCTTCGGCTATGTAACATACCTTTTTGTCTTTTTCATCTTGGTTGTCTCTGTTGTTGTGTCAGTAACCTCTATTGACTCTTCTCCCATAGTTTCCATCATATCAGTCTTTCGATCTATCATCATCTTTCTTCTGTGGACATCTAGTAGCAATGTGATCGACTTCTTTAAAATTAAAGCATGCTAAAGGTAGCTTGCCTCTATACCTTCCTTTTCCTTTGGGTAATCTTTTGGCCATAAGTGCTTCAAGCTCATCATCGGTATTGTCATCACTATCACAATTCTTATTATTCCTGCTAGACTTTCCAATCTTCAGAGAAGACATGAAAGCGGATTCAACAAAAAGAACAACAATGTTGTCAAAGTTGTTTAATTCAAAGGTTGTAAGTTTACCAATTAGAGTGTCAAGAGTAAGGTTGGATGTAGCTCTTGTTTCATGAATTGCAGATATCCTTATTGCATAAACTGGTAGCAAAGTTCTGAGAATCTTGCTTATCACTATTTCATCATCAATCACTCCATCAGATGCTCTAATAGCATGTACCACTTCTTTTAGTCTATTTGAATATTGGACGATGTTCTCACCTTCTTTCATTCTCATATCATCAAATCTACCTCTCAGAATTTTACCTCAGGCTCTTTTGACATTTAGATCTCCACTGTAGATTTGTGCTAATTTATCCCACATTTCTTTGGCAGTTGTGCATGTCTTGATATCTTCAAATTCAGCATCGGTACATGGAGCAGAAAGTTCCATCATAGTAACATTGTGTTCATGCTTATCCTTCAGTTGATCAATAGTTAGGGGACTAGTGGGTGGTTGCATGTAGCCATTCTCCATTAGTTCTAGTGCTAAGTTCCCAATTCCAGATATGTGTAGCTTCATTATGCTTTGCCATACTGCAAAGTTCTCTTTGTTCAATTTCGGTACTTCCCTCTTATACATCTTGAGACCTTTATGCTTAAGTCCTTAAAACTCTATTCCAAGAAACCAGAGCTCTGATACCAATTTTTAGAATAACTAAGAGGGGGGTGAATCAGTTATCCAGTGTCCCTTTCCAAAATGTATAATCCAAAACAATTTCTTTAATCTCTGCTCATCGGTAAGCAATAACAACTCTCACTGTCAATGCTTTTACTGATCAAATCTAACATGTAATATGCAAAGTATGATAACAAAAAAAATCACAATCAACACATAACACAAGAGATTTAACGTGGAAACCCTGTAAAGGGAAAAACCACCTGGGACCGGCAACCCAAAATTGTTCACTCTTCTGAAGTGAGGTCAGTTAAGACTCAACCCTGTCAAAGGTTACAAACACACTATCAGGTGTGACCTTGTTAGAATATTTTAGACTAGAAGTTATCGTCCAACTAGCATTCACTATGGGGTTGACAGGATAACAATGTTCATTCTATGAATGATACATCATAAGACTTTTAGAGTCCACTCGGTTAAGAGATTTAGACTGTATACAATGGTTAAATGTGTAACAGTAAAATGACCTGCCTTAATACAACTTCATTTGTAGATTACATATCAATATTTAGTCCATACAAATCCTTCTAATCAATATTTCACTTCAAATTCAATACTGTATCAACTTACTGTCTATCGGTAATAGCTCTCTATAGCTTGGTAATCGTTCTGCAGCTTGGTTCTCACTAACCAGTATGATCAGAATGCACGAAAGCTTGTTCACATGAAATTCTTGCAGCTTCTTCTTCTTCTTGACTTCTTACTTAAGAAATTATGTTCTTTTATATAGATGAGTAAATCATTTTCTTCTCTACCATCAAATTTTGTTGCTTAAAACTTTCTCGATACTTGTGTCAATAACACGTTTCAATCTGCTTCCTTAGATCTTCCTTGAATTTTTTCCGTCGATCTTTGTAACAAACATTATCTGTTACCTCTATGTTATACTCTTGCCATCTCATCAATCTTATCGGCTAAACTAATCATTTAATTCATTTTGTTCCACTCGGTTAACAAAGAATGCATCGGTGAACACTACTTGGTTAATACTGTGGTCGGTATACACTACACTTCGTCGGTGTATACTAGAAATGCTTCATTTATCGACAGCATTGCTTTGTGTCTTCCAGCTCTATACTTCATTATAGATGAATGTAGCATAATAAAATCAATATCATCAATTCATAGACTCATCAACAAGTTACTCAATGTGTTCCTTATCCTCATTTGTTATGTACATATTTCCTCATGTAGATTTCTTTGTTCTTCATCTCTTTTCCACTTTTCTTCAGATGTCTCGGTGTAGTAACTTACAAGATAATTGTTGTCAAACTAGTTGACATCAATGACAACATAATACTGATTTAATCATATTACATTTCTAATCAGCAACTTCTCAGTGATCTTGCAATCATAGATCCTTCAATCAGATTCCAAATCAGTTGTAGTCCAACACTAGATTGTGCACTTCTCTAAGTCATTACTTCCAAGAGAATCCATGAATAAGAAACCTTGAGAAAGAAACCTAGAGCTCCCTAGGCATGGAGTCCCAAGGATGTGTATAGTGCTCTCAGCTAGAGCTATTGAAGCATGCAACCTTGCTAGTAAACCACACAATGGGAGATTCAAAGAGACAAGGGAAAGAATGCCAATATCATCAATAATCAAGAATACAAATGCAATGCAACTATGCTAAGAATGAAGATGCAAGAAAGCTATGGAAATGAAAGATGGAAGTATTACAAACCTTACTAATTAAACTATGTGAGCTAAGCTAGAGCATAAAAGAAACTAAGCTAGATGCCATGAAAGCTTAAGCTAAGAATGCAAGAATGGAAGATAAATGCAAGAAGATCTCCAAAAGCTCCAAAGTCTCCAAGAAATCATGTAGCATAAGATTAGTATTCAAAGTTGGGGGTCCTAAAATGAGAAAAGAGCTCTCCTTTTAAAGGAATTGAAAAGGAATGGACCATGGAGATTAAGAGGCAAAAGATTTAATCAAGGGTGGAGCTTGAAAGAGGAGCAATCCATGTGCACAAATATCCTCCAATGAGAAAATAAGAGTTGACTTTTGTATCCCATATAAGACAAAAAGGCCTTTTCTTCTTTTTATAAAATAAGAATAATGCTTTGTTTGTGCAACTTAGGATAAGAGGAAAAGTGGGGGCTTTTTATTTAATAAAAGGGGAGGAAATTCTTTTTAAATAAATAAAGACTTAGGATAAAATGGTTAGCCCATAGAAAATAATCGAATAAATGATAGAATAAGATTTGATCAAGGAAATTGATATAATTTGAAAAATATTGATTTTTGAAAATATTGATTCAGGGATTTGATAAATTGCTGAATGGGGGCCCAAAATCTAGGCGACCATTTTAGGGTGGATACATTTGCCCCTTTTTGACTAATGTGAGATCTATTTGGGATCACATGCAGTCAAAGAATGGAATTGAAGTGTGAGGTCGATTTGGGATCACAAAACAATCCAAACATGTGTTCGACAAATGGGAACATATTAGGACAAAGATAAGAATAAGCTGACAAAGATAAGCTGAAAGACAAGACCAACATACTTGTAAATAGGAGATTGTCAAGTCTCAAATAAGAGATAAGAATATCAAGCAAGGTTTGATTGAAAAAATGAATCAAGAATTGAAGTTGATAGGTATTGCCCAATCAGAATCGAAATTGAAATTAGGTAGAGGAGAAACAATAAATTGATAAATCTGATCAAATCACTAGAAATCATAATCGAAGGTGAAAGATGATAGGATAACCATCAAGCAGTGAAGACATGCCCTAGTTTGGCTAGGTTTGACTGAGAAAGATATAGGATAAAGATGAAGTAAAACCGCAAAGAGATGAAGTGAATGAAAATGAATGAAAGACTAGAAGGTTGAAAGAGATGGGGATGAAGAAATGAAGATGCCCCAGTGAAGATCAAAGGATTAGGCCTCAAACGGTCAGCCAATTGCGCAGAAGAAGGAGAAATTTTGAAATGTGATTTTGACTATCAAGATGAACTTAGATTTCGATTTCGATCCCAAAAATGGATCCATGATGTCAAAATTAGCCAGGGATGCAATTTTTGTGAAATTTTGAGATGTTTTGAAATTTGGTTAAAAAGTCAAAATGCTATATAAGGGGCAAAAAGGTCATTTTCAAATTCATTTGTCTTATTGTGATTTGAGAACTTTTGAGAGCTTAGAGAGAGAACATGGCCCAACAAGTAGTGATTCTAGTATACAGACATCGATTTGAGTGTGCTCAGTTGCACAACTGGCCTCCTCAGTATGGTGCCTCAGTAAGTTTTTAGAAAACTCACCCTTTTGAGTCATTAATGAGCTATTTATGTCATTTAAAACATGTTTTTAATGTTTTTGAAATATTTCAAATTTCACTCATGTGAAAGTTCATACGATACTTATAAAGTATCGCACCCCTTTGATAATATTTATCGTGTGATAGTTCATGGGTCCATAAAGTATCGCACAAGTGTTCAATCTAGTATCACACGATACCGGATGAAACATCGTGCAATCCTATATGAACTATCGTACTCAAAAATATTATCACACTATAATGGAGGAAAGTATCGCACAATACTTGATCAAAAAATAGTATCACACTAGTGTAAGAAATATGACATGTTTTAAATTTTTAGCAATATGACATGGGTCTAGACAATGTTTACGTTTAAGATTATTTGTACTGATTTTAGACATCCATCATGATATGTTTTGACATTTGGTTTGGGGTTATGGCTTGTAGGAGAACTTCCCAGTGCTCCTCATTAGAGCGTCGAGAGTGACCAGACTATGGTGCGTCAGAGATCTCAATACTCCTAGATGAGATGACTTGATCGCTATGGGATTTGGGTTCTTGCTGGATATACCCCATATTCAAGTAGATTATGGGCTACTAACAGCGTTGGCTAAGAGGTGGCATAGTGATTACAACACCTTTCATCTTCCTACTAGAGAGGTGACTATCACCTTAGAGGATGTATATCGGATCCTCCAAGTATCCAGCCATGGCGATCCAGTGAGTATAATCATGTTTATAGATGTTCATAGATGTAAAGTTTCCATATGATAGAAACTGACATGATTGTTTGTTGACACAGGTATATTATGATCAGGATCCAACTGAGGGACGATAGGCCATCTAGGACATGTTCTAGGATGTTATTATTATTGATAGACACCTCAGTTGGGACCGGATGATGGAGGAGTTTGGTCAGGATTTTCCAGTTCCATGCATAGTGTGCTCTATAGTAGCATAGGCACTGATCACAGATAGGAGCTAGAGGGGGTTCCCATTGGGTTGGAAAGATTGGTTGCAGACTTGATAGAACACCCATGATGGATGGCATGGGGCCCAACCATACTAGCAAACATGTACCATGAGCTCCATGAGATCGTCTATAGGGAGAGCAGGACATGGGCATGTGGTGCGGTCTTAGCACATGTATGGGCATGGGAGCACATTGCTATTGTGCACCCACATGTGCAGCCTAGGGAGTGGAGATGCCCCTATATCTATAGGTACATAAGATTCATTAGCCAGCCACATAGCAGAGATGTGACATACTACAAGAGGCTTTTGGATGAGCTCACATCATTTCATTGGAGACCATACAAGGCCTGTGAGCTATGGAGTGATCGAGAGTGGGAGCTGTGATACATGCTATGCAGTCAGCCACTAGTAGGTCAGCACTTTGAGATGGTTGAGCACTTCATCATCTCTCAGGTATGGAGGTAGTTTGGGTGACAGCAGAGGGTACCCATAGAGACAACCACATATGCTCAGGTCAGGGATGAGGAGGGACATGGATGGCTGCTGATGTTGGACTACCAACAGACAGTACAGGACATTGCAGGTATATGTAGGGAGCCATGGGACTATCTCCTAGATATGGTGGATGTAGGTGTGGATGCAACCTATAGGGTAGAGTGGTGGAGGTATCCATTCCCATGGTTTACTGTACCTGATGCACAGCCGGTGGCATAGGGTGGTGATGGGAGCGACGGAGATGGGGAGATGAGGGAGATCGAGGGAGGGTGAGAGAGAGAGGACAAGGGTCTTGATCTAGTGGCTGGAAATGGTCACTGAGATAGCCTTCTGATGATGAGGGAGATGATGCAGTGAGATTAGTTCACCGACAGGTAGATGCTGGGCAGGATCAGCCTGCAGGGGGAGGAGGGGAGGATCTCAGGGCTAGGATCCAGGCTTTGGAGACTGAGATCTAGCAGCTCAGGATTACCATTACTATGAGAGATTAGTAGTTGATGGATCTACAAGCTGAGATAGATCAGCAAGAGAGGGCAACATAGGCTGACGCTGCAGATATCTAGAGAGAGGCAGCATGAGCAGCCTATTATCATGGGTTATACATACAGGCTGTACCTAAGGGACAGAGAGCACCACTCTACTTTGAGAGGGTTGGGAGATCTAACATGGTACCAGACAGAGCTACAACACCACCTCCACCACCACCATGTGATGGGGAGACTCAGACTTAGGTCTAGGGTGTTAGATGTATAGAGACATATCCTGGGACATTATCTAGATTTTGGATCCCACATTGTATTTTGTATGATGACATTTATATATATATATGAGATTTACTAGATTTTTGATGTATCATGTGTATGTGTCCCACTTGTGATGGATGTTTCATTTTTATTGTCCTGTAATATTGCTCAAAATGTATGATATATGCTTATGTATGCTCATGTATAATCTCTCTCATAGATGTATGTTTAGTTCTCATGTTTATGATGTAGACTCATGTTTCTAAAAATGATCTCTTTATGATATAGATATGATGATAAGATTAACCCCTTGTGATGACATGAAAAGGATGTGATGTGAAAGACAAGGAGTGCAAGACATGATTGAGAAAAAGCAAAAGGTGAGCGCAATTGACCGATAGGTCTATGGAAGATGAAAGGAGAGCTCTCTCCATATGCAAGATGCAAAACTAAACTACCATGAACCTAAGAAATGAAAGCTACTATGAAAAGTGGTTTACTTGCAAGGTCACAAAGCTATTAGACTCTAATATTCATCATCGAGCGTTATTGGTAGTGTCGCAAGATCATACAATACACACTAGTATAACTATGTGAATCTGAATATGATCTATATCAGATAGGTATGTGGGAATCCCACCTAGGCATCAAAGACATGTAGGTCAAGATAACTAGTACAATGAGGTTCCCTCAGTTTAGTATAGCAAGATTATGCTCGCACCGAGACACAAGAAAGTCAAGATGACTACAAGCATGCACTTGCAAAAAATAGTCAAGGATAATACATTGTAGACCCTAATGTCAAGTGGAACAAGCATAAATGCTAATGATAGTTAGGACCAAAAAAATATACCCACAAATAGAAAAAGCAATAAAACATGTCCTCATGCCCCCAGTCTTCTAGCTCGGCATCATCGAAAACTATTAGGGAGAGAACACTCATCAAAGAAATCATCATAGACAGCACACAAAGAAATAAAGTCAAACAAGTCTCAGCGAATCGAGTGTTTAAGTGCATGTGTGTAGGTCATAAAGTCAAACTTTGAGTATTGCATCTGCCAGTGGAAAATATCATATCATGGTAGACTGTGGGTAAGATATCTGATAAGTGTTGAGAAACACTTGACGCTAGAGTAGTGTTGAAAAACACAGTTGGGGTGGTGTTGAAAAACACTGTTTGCAAGATGTCCTAAAGACCAACGCATCCTAGAGACCAAAGCTAAAATAGTTATGCCCCCTAGACAAAGACAAAAACCAATTCCAAACCAAGGCAACAAGGTCAAGGCATGATGGAGAAAGGCTAAGTGTTGAGGATGAGTGCTAAGAAACAAGGGTGCAAAGGCTTCAAGTAGCACCTGTTTCCAAGTTTTCACCACTTGGAGATTTTTTATTTTTTCAATTTTTTTGTATTTTTGCTACCAAGGCTCCTATTTCTAGGTTTTCACCAAGGCACTTTTTCTATTTTTTTGAATTTTTTGCATTTTTTTGATTTTTTTTTTGCATTTTTTTTAAGGACTTTATATGCTTTTTAGAATTTTTTCAATATCATATATGAATTTTTTTAGAATTTTTTTAGGATCAATAAATATGTACAAAGGATGCCCCCAAAAAAAACAAGCATCATGGATAGAACTTCTTTAGGTGCAAGACATTGATAGGCTCAGGTAGCTGCTCTCCCTCTTCATTAGATAAAAAATAAGCACCTGTTCCAAAAGTAGTAGTAATGATGTATGGTCCAAGCCAATTAGGTTTGAATTTTCCCTTTTTCTATCTATGTTGTTGGTTCTTAGGGTTTTCTCATAGGACAAGATCTCCCACTTGAAATTCTCTAGGGTGAACCTTTTTGTTGAATGCTTTGGACATACACTTTGGTAAACCCTCATGTGATCAAATGATACTTTACACTTTTCATCTAGAAGTTCTAGCTCTTGGAGTCTCATGGCATGGTATTCTTCATCTATAACTAGACCTTTGAGAGAAACTCTAAGTGAAGGAATCTCAACCTCTAAAGGTAACACTACTTCAACACCATAAGTAAGGGCAAAAGGAGTAGCTCTAGTTGGAGTACGAATACTAGTTCTATAAGCCCATAAGGCCAGATTTATCTGTAGATGCCAATCTCTACCATTCTTGTGAACTATTCTATGGAGAATTTTGAGAATGGTTTTATTCGAAGCCTTTGCTTGTCCATTTCCTTGCGGGAAGTAAATGGAGGACCAATGTTGTTTTATCTTGAACTTCTTGCAGAGTTGTTTAAAGTCCTTGTTTTTGAACTGACCTCCATTGTCAGTGACTATCTCAGAAGGCACTCCATACCGACAGATGATATGGTTCAAAATAAATAGAGAAACTATCTTGCCTGAGGCAACAGAACGTGGAACAACTTCTACCCATTTGGTAAAGTAGTCAGTAGCAGTGATGATAAATTTGTGTCCACCTGATGAGTTGGGATGAATCTTCCCAACAAGATCAAAGGCCCAATGCTGAAATGGCCAATGAGATATAGATGAAATAAGATCCCTACCTGGAGCATGTATTAGGTTACCATGTTTCTGACACTTTTTGCATGATTTAGCAAAAGCTACTACATCTGTCTGCATGGTAGGCCAATAGTACCCAGCCCTAAGCAACCTTCAGGCCATGGAAAGACCATTGGAATGTCCACAAATGCCCTCGTGCATGTCAGCTAACGCTTGATTGAACTCATCCTTTTCCAAGCACCTAAGAAGTGTCATACCTAAACCCCTCATATACAGATCACCAGGGATAAGGGTGTGGCGAGAGGCATTTTGGGTTAATTTTCTTTGTTCAAAATGGTTGAAGGTTTCAGGAATAATGCCATCACGAAGATATGAGTAAATGGCACCATAGCGGGATGACTCATAGCCAACAAGGGTACAAACAACTTGGCTTTCTTGGGAGTCATAGATAGGATAGCGTAGCTCTTCCACCAGGAATTCAAATTTGGACTCATGTTGTTCTAGCTGAAGAAGTGAAGCCAATGTAGCCATAGCATCAGCTGCTTTATTCTCTACTCTAGGGATTTGTTGAAATGTAACAAAGGTGAAATATCATCTTAATGAATCAACCATTTTCTTGTAGGGTACTAGTTTTTCATCTTTTGTTTGGTATTCTTCATTAACTTGGTTGATTATTAATTGTGAATCCCCATAGATATGCAGCTCTGTGATTCCCCATTCTATTGCCATTTTTAGTCCATTTGTCAAGGCCTCATACTCAACAATGTTATTTGTACATGGGAACAATAGTTTGTAGGACTTAGGAATTATGTACCCATGAGGAGAAACAAATAACACTCCAGCTCCTGAACTATTTTGCATGAAAAGCCGTCAAAGAACATCTTCCATGTTCTTGTAGTCATGTACATTATGTGCTCATCTATAAATTCAACTTGAATTGGCACTTTATCTCGAATTGGGAAACCAGCCAATTAATCTGCAATGACTTGTCCTTTTATTGCCTTGCACTCAACATACTCTATGTCAAATTATGATAAGATCATCATCCACTTAGCAAGTCTACCTGTGAGAGCAGCCTTACCGAGCAAGTACTTGAGAGGATCAATCTTTGCTATGAGGTGTACTGTGTGCACAAGCATGTAATGTTGCAACTTTTGGGAAGCAAACACCACTGCAAGGCAAGATTTTTCAATACTAGTGTAATAAACCTCATATGACATGAGAGTATGACTGATGTAGTATATAGCTCTTTCTTTTCCAGTATCATCAAGTTGAGCTAATAATGCCCCCAAGGAAGATTTTGTTGCTGAAACATACAATATGAGTGGTTTTCCTGGGGTAGGAGGCACTAATATTGGAGGATTGGTCAAGTATTTCTTGATTTGGTTCATGCTTTTCTGACAATCCTCATTCCAGACACATTTAACCCCTTTGTGAAAAGTCTTATTGAAGGCTTGAGATCTATTTGCTAGTTGTGAAATGAACCTCCTAATTGATTGAAGGCATCCTTGAAGACTCCTCATTTGGCTAATGTTTTTGGGAGGTGGCATATCCAAGATTTCTTGAACTTTCTCTGGGTCCACCTCTATTCCTTTGGCTGAAATGATAAATCCTAGAAGTTTTCCAAACGTGACTCCAAATGCACACTTTTTCAGATTTAATCTTAGTTGAAACTACTCCATACGATCTAGAATGAATTCCAAATTGCCTAGGTGTGTATCCCTTTTTTTAGATTTTTCCAAGGTGTCATCCACATAATCTTCCGTATTCTTATGCATCATGTCATGGAATATGGTTGTCATAGCTCTTTGATAAGTAGCTCCTGCATTTTTCAATCCAAATGGCATAATGATCCAGTAATAGGTACCCCATGCGCAAGTGAATGTAGTCTTTTCCTGGTCTTCAGGAGCTATTTTGATTTGATTATACCCAGAAAAACCATACATCAAGGAATAGATCTCATAACCCACGGTCATGTCCACTATCATGTCTATGTTTGGGAGTGGAAAATCATCCTTTGGGCATGCTTTATTAAGATCCTTGAAATCTGTACAGATGTGAATGGACTTGTCATGTTTTGAAACTGGTACAATATTGGATATCCATTTGGCATAATCAATGGCTCTTATAAATCCTGCATTGAGGAGCTTTTCTAGTTTGGCTTTGACAAGAAGAGCTATGTGAGGATGCATTTTCCTCAATTTTTGTTTCACTAGTTTTATTCCTGGAGCTATGGACAAGTGATGCATAATGAGATTAGTGTCCAACCCTGGCATGTTTGAGTAAGTCCAAGAAAATTTAATCTTCTTTCTCTGTAGGAACTTGGTATATGCTTCTTTTTCTTGAGGTGACAAGGTTTGAGCCAAATGCACAATTTGTGGAGCTTCATCGGTACCCAAATTAACTAGTTGTGTATGCTTGACAAGCACTAAAGATCTATCTTGGAAGTAACTTGGGAGATGATCAAGTACCCCATCCTTAGGTGCCTCAGAGAGGTTTTCACCCTTGGATACATCCTTTATTTTTACTTTTTTAGGTTCCGACACTTCCACACAGTGGTTTTCACCATCATAATGTTTATTCTTTTTTTCTTTTCTTTTCATTTTGTGACTAAGGTACTTGATATTTGCTTCTATCATGCTTGTAGTTGGTTCACTGGTGGAAGAGACTATGGGTTCAAGGGCATTTAGGTAACATGCTATCTCATAGTCATTCTGGAAAGTTAAGAGATGAGGCTCTTGATAGCATTGAGACCAATCAATTAGGTGAGGGTTAGCAAGGGGTAGGTCAATGACAAGTTCAATGTTGTGGATATGAATGGTATCATCTCTAGTGATTACAGAGTTAGGGTCTGTCAAGTATCCCTCTAACGTACCCATATCAGGATTTATCCTACCAAGCAAAGCATCATCCACTAAAGTGACTTGCCGATTCAAATCCTCTAATCCTACACTAGACTCATTAGCTACCTCAGGTTGGGAACCATAAGTATGGACAACATCAACATCCATGTCAACTTAGAAGAATCAAGGAGAGATTCCCACTCATACTCATGTGAGTCCATATCTGAATCCCAACTAGGATTTTTACACCAAACATATTTATGACGTCTTGAGGTAGAGGCTTTAATGTCACCAAGGGTAACACCTTCTTGAGCACCAGTCGTGCATTGAATAGGATCCTTAATAATGGCTTCTTCTTATTGTAGGCTTGAAACTTTTGTATGGGCAACTGGAGTGTTTGAGTCTCCCCAAAGGAGATTTGTGGAAGGGACCCAATCTTCACACCTGTCTTGTTGATTTTGCAAATTGGGTATGTAGTTTGATTCATCA
The DNA here is from genome assembly GCA_027943335.1 of Chamaecyparis obtusa. Lineage (NCBI taxonomy): Eukaryota > Viridiplantae > Streptophyta > Pinopsida > Cupressales > Cupressaceae > Chamaecyparis > Chamaecyparis obtusa. The sequence continues at coordinate 1,462,597 of BSBK01001103.1, forward strand.
TCACTATCCGTCGCAACAAGGATAGGAGTAATTTTCTTGTCATGATTTTCAAACCCTAGGCCAATCGTCTTCTTAGACTTGCACCAAAAAGAGCATGATCAAGTGGTTCAGCTCTAGCATCTAACCTATGACTGAGACGACCATGACCTAGATAGCCCATATTTTTGACAAGAGTTTACCCTCTTCCATATGTCTTAGGAGAGGGAGAGAAGTTCTCATTATGCATGTATTTGTCTTCTCTATAGATCCAGTCCTTGACAACCACCTCCTCTTTTTCATCTTGGATAGGTACTGAGGACTCTACAAATGTATCAAACAAAGTCATGGCTAAAGATGAAGGTTACATCTCTTGTGAAGGTTTTCCATAGGACCTAGGTGAGACTAGTAGTTTTGTAAAGGAGTCAAGTTGATATCCCCTCAATACCAAGGTCTATGGACTGGAACTGATTCTTGCATTATGCTAGGGTTGCATCAAAATCCTCTGGCTCCCTGTTGAGAGGAACATGAGTCCCAACTGAAATTGCATTTACAGATAATGTGCTATCCCTAGGTATACAGACTTCTACTCCATTATAGGGGAACTTAACACATTGGTGGTAGGTGGATGGCATTGCTTGCATGTCATGGATCCATGGTCTACCAAGTAGGTTATTATATGCTAGAGGACCAACATCAACAATTTGGAACAAAATGTCCTTTTCAATAGGACCAATCCTGATATGGAGAATGGCCAACCCTTTAGAACTTCTCTCTGCCTCATCATAGGCTTTAATGGTAATTTTTTTCCAGGTATCAATAACTTGCTTAGAATAACCCAGTATCTTCAACAGACTCAAAGAACAAATGTTGAGCCTAGCACCCCCATCAATCAACACACACCTAACATGGGTCTTGTGGATCATGACTTTGATGTGAAGGGAAAGATTATGTGAATGGATCAAAGCTTTGTCATCTTCTTATGAGAATGTTAGGTAATGAGGGCTGGCAAGGTGGTTAACCATGTTCTGGAATTGGTCAACATCTATGTTATTGGGAACATTTGTTGTACACAAAGCATCCTCAAGGATTTGTTTATGTCTTGGAGACAATTCTAAAAGCTCAAAGATTGAAATCTGAGCTAGCATTCTTTGTAGCTGATGAACAAGGTTATAATTCAGCTGAGGACTCACAACTAATTTGGTGGTGACATTCTTGGATGTCACTTGCTTGGGTTTGCTAGACTGGTTGGAACTAGGACCTCTAATAATTCAGCTGAGGACTCACAACTAATTTGGTGGTGACATTCTTGGATGTCACTTGCTTGGGTTTGCTGGAATGGTTGGAACTAGGACCTCTAATAACCATAGGACCTTGGCTTTGACTTCTTGTAACAATGTGAAGAGCTTGGGATGACCTTTGAGAGTGAGGACCTCTAAGCACAATCACAAGTTCTTCATCAAATATAGGAGGAAATCCCATATCATAACCATAAGAATCTTTGTCCCTCATCATGTTAACATTTTCCTCCACCACTTCAAGCATATTGACCACATTTTCTACACTTGTGTAGGTATAGTTGATTTCTACCTTGCCATTCTTGGGTTTAGAGGTTTCCCCCTTTTCATATTTGGGCAAAGGCTCCCTGAATGCCTTATGGTCTACATTGGTGTTCAACCCATCAATCTAAAGTTTTCCACTCTCAATAAGATCCTAAATAATGTGCTTAAGTTCCAACAATGTTTGATGTCATGTCCAATGCCATTGTGGAATTTGCAGAAAGCTTTTTCTTTCCACCAATGTGGCTTAACATCAGGTATGCAAACTTTTTTTGGATCTTGAGGTTGTACAAGGTTATTTGCAATAAGCATCTTGAAAACATCCTCATACGAGTCACCCAGTTTAGAAAATTGTAGCCTCTCCTTTTTAGGCTTATCCTGATACCTCAGTTCATGCTCTTATTGGTTGGAGGATGTATTGAGCTTCATAGCTTGAACTGCACTAGACAAATGAAGGACACCTTGATCTTTGGGTTGAGATGAGTCCATAACTCCATCATTGACTACTTGTTTGTTCTTGTTCCAGTGCGAGTTCTTGCCTTTGTCCTTATTAGAGTTGTTAATATTTTGACCATTGTTGTTATTGCTATGTTTGGTCAAAATGCCTTGCTCTTTCAAGACATCCTCAATTCGACATGCAGTTTTGACCATAGTGTCGAAGGAATCAAAGACCATATTTTGAACCTCATACCGCATTTTAGGCACCAAGTTGCTAACAATGATATAAATCCTTTCATGCTCAGGAATAGTCCTAGAATAGCGAGAGCACAATCATCTCCATCTTTGTAAGAAGGCAACAAAGGATTCCCCTTGGTTTTGTTTCAAATTGCACAAGTCTAACATAGTGACTGATCTTGACAAGTTGTATGCAAAATGTTGAACAAATCTATGGACAAGTTCTTTGAAAGTTTTGACAGGAGGGGTTATGTTGGTAAACCACTCCATGGCTTGGCCCCTGAGACTCCTTGGAAATAATCTCATAAGATAGGAGTCATCTTGGTGAAATTCAAAACTCATGATGTAGAATTGATGCACATGATCATGTGGGTTCCCATTGCTACCATACTTGTCATATTGGGGGATTTCCACCTTCCTAGGAAAATCCTTCATACTCATGCTCCTATCGAAAGGATTGGGACATATTGAGTCAAGTGAAAAGGAACTTTTAGGTGCCAACACCTTTTTCATCATATGCTTGAGTTGTTTGATCTCCTCTTCTTGGGATGGACCTTGTTTCTTGATTTTTGTATCCATATCAAAGTTGTAAGGGACTCTAGAACCCTTGTTAATCAAGCTCTCTAGGAACCTATCCTTGTTTTGATCTAGATACTTTTCCACATATTGTTGGAATAGTGGCTCTTGTTGCATCCTCATAAAGTCTTGATCATCAAAACTTGCACTACTTCGTGTTGAGAGCCATGATGAGCTCATTGGGAGGGCTGTCTCGAGTTCCTAGGAGGTGATTGTCTCCTATAGTGAGCATGTTGTGAAGTCCTTCCTCTAGGACTAGGAGATCTTGAAGGGGCTCTTGACCACCTTCTACTTCGTGGGGTTCTTGAGGGAGTAGATGGTGGAGATTTATTTCCACTGTTGGTACCCTTGTTGTTGAATTGGTCATTGAGTTGTTGGGATTAAAGCCTATCTTTTTCTTCTTGAAATGTTTTTCTTTTCAATTCTAACAAGGCTTGTTGCTCCACCTCTAGGAGTCTAAACCTCTCTTCTTTAGCAGCTTGTTCATCCAAAAAGGCTTTCTTTTCATGTTCAATTCTTTTAAGCCTTTCATTTGCATACCTTGAGGTTGTTTTGAGTGGAGAGTTGGGCCTGGAATGTTTGAACAATTCGTTAGTAAATTCTGCATTCACATGAGCATCATTGGATTCATTTTTTTGGTCTTCATGTTGTGGCCATTCATCTTGGTGAGCTCATCTTGTATACCTTTCATCTCTCTGATGGGCATCTAGATATTTGGTGTTGGTAGGGGTGATTTTGGTTGATTGTCATCACCAAATAGCATGTTATCCTTATGTCTTTGGAAAATGTCATCAAGATTTTGATCCATCGCTTCTCTCTCCTTTCTAGTTAGAGTGTAGCTCATGTACATATCTGATTGAGAAGGTTCTAAAGAGGTACTCAACTCACTAGGATTTCTCTTTGGGTCAAACCAAACTCTAGACTCACTCTTAGGCGATTGATCAAAGATGGGCTCTTTTCCCTTTCACTTTTGATGAGTTTGGACTAAGGGTAACAAATTAAAGACAACTTGAGGTCATTTTCCTTGACTAACTTGGTACCTTGTCATAACTGACATGAAATAAAAAGACCCTTGGTGATAAGATGACCCTATGAAATGTTGATACCAAACTAGGATAGTAAAAGTGTTCAATTGTCCAAAAAGAGATGGTAAGATAGAAAGCTGACAAGAGGTATAAACCAACATTGCCACAGATGTGTATAATAAAAGGATAAGTATCCTAACACATATGGATCAGGAGGATGGATTTAACCAAATTATATAATTGAAATTGATTTTTTGATGGAAGTGATTTGGACAAGAGACTACTAAGACTCCCCAAGTGTGTTACCAAAGAATCTAAAGGTTTACTTTTTCAACAAGGATGATTCCTAACTTATCAATGACAAGCAAGATTACTTTGTAAAATCAAAGAATACTAATTCAAGGGGTCTAAACACAGGAACCCAAGGTACTAATAGGCTTCCAGCGGTAGAGTAAGTCACCTACTAAAATTTTGGATCGACCAAAGAAAGACTAAAAATGGTGTAAATCAGATAGACAACAAAAAGACCCTATGTGACAGTTTCCAGGCTATCAGTGCGATACAATATGTCTAGGTGATATTTCTTACAGAGGTTATGTGATAGTTTCCAGGCAGCCTATGTGATAAAATCCAAGCAAGCTATGTGACAGTTGTGCAACAATGAACTATCACATGATGAATCTTAGAATAGGGTGCGATGATATTTTAGGATCGTACGACTCTTGACCAGTGAGTGTTTAAATTTTAGTTTTAAAGGAAATTTGGTTAATGTTTCAATCTGATGGTTGGATTTTTTGATTTCAAAAATAGTACTAGCAGTAATCAGACAAGTTTGCAAACAGTAGGTGATCAAACATGTCATAAAATACTTGCACAAGGGCAAAAGCAACCTTGCCAAGACAAGCAATTGTGATATCAAAGAAAGAAAATCCTATGAATGCTACCGTGATGTTTGATATTTGAGAAATGTTTGCACATGTAGATCAAAATGAGAACACTTCAAGCACTTACTAGCCTAAAAAGACAAAGGCTCAATACTTAACAACTTGGCCCACACTTGATGTCCCATTGCCTTACACAAAGTGGTTGCCCACAATAGATATTGGCTTTGTCGTGGAAGTGCCAATGACACAATGAAAGGAACAAAGATGGTGAGTAATCTTGGGGTGATCTGGGTTAGTCCACTAGGATCAATCCTTGCACCAAGAAGCTAAGTGAAAAAATAGGGTGGCTTCTATCTATGGTTCTTAGTAAGGGCTTCCATTCGTAATACCCCTCTTGCTCCCCAAAGGGACTCCCTACCTTGCGGAAAGTAACAGACCTCACGGCCACAAGAGTACCTTAAGCATTATTGCTCAACATTTTCCTCATGGTCACAATCTCACAAGTACTCACATTAAGCGAAGACAAGTACTACATCTACCAAGGTTTTGTGTCCTTGATAACCTTGAGTTTATAGTGGGTCGAAATAGCTGACGAAAAGCTTGTGCCCACTTGGGTCGTTCCTCTTGATTGCTCAAGAGTAGGCCTGCTAAAGGATTCTAAAACTAAACAAAGAGTGGATCAACCTTTGAGGTTCAAGATTTCTAGTTCACCTCAAGGGTGAACAACATACTCTCCTAGCTCCAAAATTTCTCCCAAACACACCAAGCAAAGGTTCAATTACCCTCTTGCCTTCAAATCCAAAGATGGGTCAAGATTTATGTTTCACCACAAGGGTGAAGAGCATACTCTCCTACCACCAAAAGATTCCTACAACAAGATATTAAGTGCCTATGAAAAGAAACATCTAGTATATGCCACACTTAAAATGAAAGCAATTAAACAAGCACTTGATTGGTTTTTACGCATTGGGCAGCCCTGCAAAAAAAAAATAGTAGCCCTTGTGCATTTGTAGCTTTGACATGCATTCTTTTAAGAAAATATTTCAAGCAATGAAGGCACCTGCAAGGACAACTTGTTATCCCTACAATGGTTAGCACATCAAAATCAAATAAAATCTACAAATCAAACTCTATTCTACCACAACAAATAAAAAATCTGAAGCAAACCAATCAAATTCTTGCAAAGAAAAGACCAAAATTACTCACTGCTAGGCCTGTGCAATAGTTCTGTCAGAGAATGAATCGTATGATACTTCTCTATATATGGGTGCAATATTTTCTGTCTGGACAATACTTCACACTACCTGCATGCGACATAGTATAAAATACTAGTGCGACAGAGTCTTGTATAACTGAATGATACTTATACTAGAAAAATATCACATGGGTATGTAATAAAATATCGTACAATACTGGAAAACTATCGCACGATAATTTTTCAGAAAAATAAAGATCCGAAACAACAAGAAAAAATGATGACAAAAAATTGACGGAAATGCATGAAAATAAGGACAAAACAAGAGTGTTCTGTCCCATGATGGGCACCAAAAATGTACACACTGGATTGTGCACTTCTCTAAGTCATTACTTCCAAGAGAATCCATGAATGGGAAACCTTGAGAAAGTGACCTAGAGCTCCCTAGGCATGGAGTCACAAGGATGTGTATAGTGCTCTCAGCTAGAGCTATTGAAGCATGCAACCTTTCTAGTAAACCACATAATAGGAGATTCAAAGAGACAAGGGAAAGAATGCCAATATCCTCAAGAATCAAGAATAGAAATGCAATGCAACAATGCTAAGAATGAAGATGCAAGAAAGCTATGGAAATGAAAGATGGAAGCATTACAAACCTTACTAATTAAACTATGTGAGCTAAGCTAGAGCATAAAAGAAACTAAGCTAGATGCCATGAAAGCTTAAGCTAAGAATGCAAGAATGGAAGATAAATGCAAGAAGATCTCCAAAAGCTCCAAAGTCTCCAAGAAATCCTGCAACATAAGATTAGTATTCAAAGTTGGGGGTCCTAAAATGAGAAAAGAGCTCTCCTTTTAAAGGAATTGAAAAGGAATGGACCATGGAGATTAAGAGGCAAAATATTTAATCAAGGGTGGAGCTTGAAAAAGGAGCAATCCATGTACACAAATATCCTCCAATGAGAAAATAAGAGTTGACTTTTGTGTCCCATATAAGAAAAAAAGGCCTTTTCTTCTTTTTATAAAATAAGAATAATGCTTTATTTGTGCAACTTAGGATAAGAGGAAAAGTGGGGGCTTTTTATTTAATAAAAGGGTAGAAAATTCTTTTTAAATGAATAAAGACTTAGGATAAAATGGTTAGCCCATAGAAAATAATCGAATAAATGATAGAATCGGATTTGATCAAGGAAATTGATATAATTTGAAAAATATTGATTTTTGAAAATATTGATTCAGGGATTTGATAAATTGTTGAATGGGGGCCCAAAGTCTAGGCAACCATTTTAGGGTGCATACAATAAGTAACCCACATCATTCTAGAAAAGACATCAACAAAAAGTATGAAATACCTTTCACCATAGTATGATCTTGTCCTTGTAGGTCCTCATAGATCTGTATGTACCAAATCCAACTTTCCTTTTGATGTATATGCTTTGCTTTTGTAACTACTTCTAGTCTATTTTCCCATAACTCATTCTCTGCATACAGTGTTAGATGGTTTCAAAATCTTTGAAAGATCTCTTACTACATTAGTCATACTTGCCTTCACAATGTTATCAAAATTAACATGACAACATCTTCTATGCCATAACCAACTTTCATCTACCTTCGTAACAAAACAAGAGGCTCCAGATGTATTTAATTCAAATACATTACCTCTAGATTTAGTACCGGTTGCAATTCAGCTTACCTACCTTACTTCTGATAAAACATTTACCATTAAAAAAACTTAATTGAAACTCTTTATCCATTAGCTGTCCAACACTCAACAAGTTATATTTCAATCCATCAACAAGTAGCACATTATCTGTATTAGTCTTTCCATCCAAAGTAATAGATCCTACATCTATGATATGTTGAGGAAGATTGTCTTCGAATCTCACAACACCACCATCATACTTCACTAATTTAACAAACTTGTTTCTATCTCCAGTCATATGATGTGAACAACCACTGTTTATAATCCATTTAGTTTTCTTGTCAACATGAGATGCTAAAGCCTTTTCCTCATGAACTGGTTCATCTCTAATAGCAAAAAATCTAATCTCTTCATAATCTAAATCATCATCATTAGAAATGCCTTCACTAGCATAATAACATTCTTTATCCCTTTTAAACTTGGAAAAATTAGGTTTGTACTTAGGAACTCTTGTAGGACATCTAGATGCAAAAGGACCTACCTTATTACATGAAAAACATTTCAAGGGTAACTTGCCTTCAAATTTTCCCTTACCTCTCTTTTCTCTTCTAGAAATCAGTGCAACAAGTTCATCCATCTTTCTTTCCTCTACCATTATCCATCCCTATTCCTCAGCATACTCACCAAGCTCTTCTTTTAGGTCCTCACTACTAGTGCTCAGAAGTGTAGACATTTTCTTGTGTGCAGATGCCTTGAATGCAGATTCCACTTTAGGTATCAAAATTCCCATTTCAGCAGCCTCAAAGGTAGTTAGCTTTTCAATCAACATCTCTCTGCTAAAATTCAGAGCTAAGGGTATAGTCTCTTGAGTAGAAATAGCCTTGAACTTGTATATAGGTGTGAATGATCTAAGGATCTTTGCAACAACTTCTTCTTCATCATAAGTGCCTCCACAATTTTTGATTCAAACCACAACTTCTATAACCCTTTGAACATAAGCGCTAATGCTTTCATCATCCTTCATTTGCAACTTCTCCATCTTGGTTTTCCAGTTCTGTAACTTCACTTGCTTGGTATATTTGTCTCCTTCATATAATGCTTCTAATCTTCTCCAAATATCATATGTTGAATCCAAGTCTTTTACTTCAGTAAACTCACCTTCAGATAGTGCGCTTATTAGTGCTTCCCTTGTGACCATGTTTTATGAGAATACCTTCTTTTCATCATCAATATCTGATGGAAAATCACTCTTAGTTTTAATAGCCACCTTATTCTTTGTGATCAATCAATAGTCGATGCCCAAACATAGCAAATGAGTTTACATCTTGTTCTTCCAATAGTCAAAGTTTTTAGGATCAAATTTTGGACCATCCTTCCTATAGAGTGCCATCTCCAAGATCACCTCAAGATGTTAAGCTTTCTCTCTGAGGACCACAAGATCTGATACCAATGGTTAGGAATAATAGTCGACAATACAACTGAGAGGGGGGGGGTGAATCAGTTGTATGGAAGATTATTAAACTTTAAAGTTTAAGTAGCAGCAATACCAGATCCAATGAACACAATGAATGTCAACACAATAACACAATATTTTGGTCTCAGGGAAACCATGTTAAAGGTAAAAACCCCGGTGAGAATTAGCACCTACAAATGATTTACTGAGAGTATAGTATCCTTGTTATAAGATTTAGCCCTATTAGGAGCTTATTAAAACATTACAGTACATAGTCCTTGTTAGAGGACATACCTTGTTAGGAGTCAAGAAGAAAGGGAGGGCTCACTGCCCAAGGCTCACAACCCAAAGAAGGTTAAATCCACCTTCAGAACTCACTATTCACAACACAAGTGTATATGAAGAAATACATAATCTTTTGAACTATTCGGCAACAAATGTCTTTGCTTGATCAGTTCCAATGAAGTCCACCAGTAAACCTCTGCTCTACATACAATAGACACAATATCATAGCATTCACAATGTCTTTATATCACCTTTTTCACATCCATATCTTTTCCAAAGAAAAGACCTTTCATTTATACCTTATTACGATTCTCATGATCAGGTCGACCCATAAGCCTTTCCTAATTACAAATTGTGTGTGAATGTTTACACCTTCATGAAATTAAGATAATTAGCAACAATTCTATGGAAAGAAAATGGAAATTTAATCTAAAGAATTTCATTTAACATCCATATCATCTCATGGTTCTCTATCTAAGCTTTGCTAGTAGAGCTCTCAACCTTATTCTCTACTAGTGACAATCCTAGAATGAGAAAATTATGATAAAATGCCTAAATCTAGCTCTCAATTCTGAACTTTGATACAAAAATTAACTCAAATGCTCATGATAATGCTCTCAAATCTCACAATTTTCTCTCAAAATACTCAAGATATTGCTCAATTTCTCTCAAATTGCCTATAGTGATGATGCTACGCATTCAAATTTTCTAGGATCATTATTCTCTCAAAATGACTTCTATTTGTAGTAAAATCCCAAGGGTAGGGGGTAGAGTTACTTGATCATGGTTTAGCCTTGGTTGAGTAAAAAGCTTTGAAATGTTTTTAAATTGGGGGACAATTTAAATGATTGTCTCAAATGTTTGGACAAGTAGACAAATTTGAGTGATTGAGATTCAAAGTTGAAAATGAGTGATGGAGATTCAACAGCTTGGAGTGATCCATGTGCATTGTGTTCTCAATTCTTATTGGTTGCTCAAATTATGTTGAAAGATATTAAGATTAATTAAATTCCATCAATTAATTAAATTATCCATTTAGGGGAATAGGTTCAATTTGATTTTTAATTTAAAACTATACAATTAATTGATTAAAATCAATTATATAATGTGATTGATCCATTTAAGCTTGTATTTGATTATTTGATGTCATGATTTGATTTTTCTTTTAATTTAAATGATTTTGTCCAATTTTGATTAATAAATGTCCATTTGAAATTGATTTGATCCATTTTGATGAAAATCATAGCATTTGGCTGAGATTTTGCAAATTTGAATGATTCTAAGACATCTACCCAATTTTTGGTGTCTACAAATGCCCCTCTTTGAATTGATGTGTGTAGCACATTGATTCAAAGAAAATTTCATGTCCTAATCACTGATTCGATACTTGATTGATTGATACAAAACTGATTTGAAAATGATGCAACATGCCCTACTGATAATAGTTCAAAATTTTAATGCCCCAAATTCATTGTTGATGCAGATTTGATACTCTAATTATGTCCCCTAAAAAATGATATAGATTATAACCAGATATAAAAATATGATGAAATTGATTGAAAATAGAACCAATATGTTTTCATTTCTGAAAAACATTGATGATAATCAAGGCCTCAACAAATGCCCCAGTTTGATGAAAGAATTTGATGAGAAAAGCTATGATTGAGAAAATGTTGTTGATGTTTGAGATAATTTGGTCATGATTGGATATTACTTGATGTCAGTCAGATACACTTCGTTGATGTTGTATTAATGTCAATCGGATAGGATATGTATGCTGATGGACTGATTGGAGAAACTAATAATTTGCTCTCAACATCTAGAGATATGAACAAATGAATTTATTTCCCTCCCTCAAGATCTATAGTTAGGAAATTTAATGTACTCAAGATGAGTAAATGGAGGATATGATAAATGATTGACGTTAGATGATCAATTGGATGATTTGACTAATTGATATTCGATTGGATTAGATTTTATGGGAAGATTAATGGTGGAAGGCTGATAGATAGGGTCATTTGATATGAATCAGGTACAGATGTAGATATAGGTAATGAAGAGAATTAGGTTGCCCCTAATTGATTTAGATGACAAGGTTACCCCTAGGTGGCCAGATGCATAGTAATGATAATCTTGGATGTAGCATTGATCAATTTGATGAGTCAAATATTTGAAGACATTGATTAGGACATTGATGATGTCATCATGATTAACTTCCACCCCCTTGATTAAGGAAAATCCCATAAACATGCAAGTAATCTATCATGAAAATGCAATGCAATGCAACTAATTGTCACTAGCTTTTAGCAAAGAAATGTCATAGAGATATATTTTCATCATTGAGCATTACAGGACTGGAAAGAAAGTATAACCACCACTAACCACATCATGATGATATGAATACCACTTTTTATCATATTTGGTAACCTTTTAGAAAACTAGTACAACCCTCACTAGTTGAATAACCAACTATGGGAGTACGAATACCAGTTTCAATGGATTCAATGTTGCAATTGGATTTTGGTATTAAGATATGGAAGATCTAAATAGCCAAGGTATCCGTTTGTGTAAATAAACAAAGGTCAACCCTCCACCCTATATGAAATTCCTCGATGGTTCTTTGATGACCATGTTGTTAGACAAATTCACATAAGTTGTTAGATCTCCCTCAAGACAGTCACTCAAAGGAAAGAAACATATCATGTCTCCATCATCACCAATCTAGTTGGGACATCATCAATTAGCTAAAAAGATATGATAAAAAGCCAATAAAGATCATCAAAAAAACTTCAAGTGTTTTGCAATGTATCAAGATTTTCAAAAAGAATTTCCAAACATTCTGATCATTTAAGTGATGTCAATTTTTAATCTTGAATAATAAAATCAATGAAGGCTCAAGGATCAAGTTGTAGGATCAAAATACTTGGTTGTGAACAATGATATCCATCAAAGGTTCAATAAAAATCCTTCTTCTGAAGCTCTGATAAGTCCCTCTAATGTGTGACCGAAAGTAGCACTATTGAATCCATTTGTACCAAAAATCCAATCCTTTCCTGCCCCCAAGTGATAGATGTGATCGTGTGACAAACATAGGGAAATATGAAACCTAAAATGCAACAATGCAGTTGAAAGGTTTTATTATGACTATGCACAAATGACAAATGCAATGAAGACTTACAAGTGAGATGATGGAAATGTAATATGTACACATGAAACTAGGAAAGACTTAGGGGAACAAAAGGTGCTTGATTTCCAAGTTTTCACCTTTTGGGTTTATTGCTCTTTTTCTCTCTCTTTTTTTTTGTATATATATATATATATATATATATATATATATATATATATATATATATATATATATATATATATATATATATATATATATATATATATAATTTTTTAAAAACTTTTCTCAATGTTTTTGATCTTTTTGATTTTCTCATGTACAAAAGTGATGCTTGAGTCATCAGATACACACTTGTTTGATACTATTTCTTCTGATACTCTCTCATCTGATTAGGTATGAAACCTCTTTAAATGGATGCTATTAATGGGCTCTTGTAATTCTTCCCCATCACAATTGGCTAATTTGTAAGTCCCCGTTCCAAAAGAAGAAACAATGATAAAAGGACCAAGCCAATTTGCTTCCCATTTACCCTTCTTTTCCCTTTCTGCTTGATTTTTAGGGTTCTCCCTTAGCACTAAATCACCCACTTGAAAGACTCTTGGTTTAATGTGTTTGTTATAGTTCCTTAAAATCCTATTTCGGTAAACTTTCAAATGTTTGTAGGCTTCTGCTTGATGTTCCTCTAACGATTCCAATTATTGAAGTTGGGCAACCCTATAATCCTCATCCGTTATTAATCCTTGCAATGATACTCTTAGGGATGAGATTTCAACCTCCAAAGGTAAAACAACTTCAGCTCCATAAACCAATGAATATGGTGTAGCTCCTATAGGTGTTCGAATACTAGTTCTATAAGCCCACAAAGCTGGGTTGATTTGTACATGCCAATCTCTTCTTGATTTGTTCATCGCTCTCTTCAAGATTTTAAGGATATTCTTATTAGTAGCCCCAACTTGTCCATTTCCTTGTGGATAGTAAATGGAAGAAGAGTGATGGGTAATATGAAAAGTATCACAAAGATCATCCACATCTTTGTTCTTAAATTGTTTTCCATTTTCGATAATTATGGCATAAGGAATACCATATCTACAAATGATGTGATTAAGGATGAACATAGAGATTTGTTTTCCTGTAGCAGTGATCAAAGGAATGACCTCTACCCATTTAGTGAAGTATTCCGTAGCCGTGATAATGTACTTGTGCCCATTAGCTGAAGGTGGATAAATCATGCCAATCAAGTCAAACCCCCATTGATAAAATGGCCAAGGTTAACAAAAGGATGTAGTTCTTGAGCTGGTACATGTATCATATCACCATGATATTGAGATTTTGTGCATATCTTAACAAAGTGACAAGCATTCTTTTCTAACGTTTTCCAAAAATACCCCATGCGAAGGATCTTCTTAGCTAAGTTTAACCCACTTGAATGTGACCCGCAAATGCCCTCGTGGACCTCGTGTAAAGCTACCTTAGACTCTTCTTCCTCTAGACATCTAAGTAAAGTTCTGTCAAGACCCTTACGATACAATGTATTGGAAAAGATAATATAACGAGCCGATTGTCTAATGAAGTGTTGTTTTTGGGCTCAGGATTGGTTTCAGGGTAATAGTTGGTCTTTAAGGTATGTGTAAATAGGACCATACCAAGGTGAGTCATGTCCATTAAGTAAAGCAATAATTTGGGTATCAAGAAGGTCAAATGCCAGTTTTTCCAACTCCTCCACCAAGAATTCATACCTTTCATTTTGATCAGGATTTTGGAGTAATGAAGCCAAGGTAGCCATTGCATCGGCAACTCTATTCTTCTCTCTTGGAATTTGCTCAAAATTTATCAACACAAAGTATTTTTTCCAAGCATCAATCATTTTCTTGTAAGGCATTAACTTTTCATCTTTTGTGTTGTACTCATCATTGACTTGATTGATCACTAATTGAGAATCACCATACACTTGTAGCTCGGTAATATTCCATTCTAAAGCCATCTTGATACCAATGACTAAAGCTTCATACTTGGCTATATTGTTGGTACATGGGAATAAGAGCTTGTATGATTTAGGAATAGTATACCCTTGAGGGGTAATCAATAATATGCTGGCTTTGGAACCTCCTTGTGTGTATGATCCATCAAAGTAAAATCTCCATGTCTTAGCTTCTATATTGACAATTGCTGCATCAGGAAACTCCACTTGAATGGGATGTGTAGAAACCAATGGATTTTCAGCTAAGTGATTTGCTATCACTTGTCCTTTAATTGCCTTTCTACCCACATATTCAATATCAAACTCACTTAACACCATGACCCATTTTTCTATTCTTCCTGTTAAGGTAGTTTTGCTAAGCAAGTATTTCAAAGGGTCAATCTTTGCAATAAGATTCACTTTGTGCATCAAAATGTAGTGTCTCAATTTTTGGGAAGAAAAGACAACGGCTAGGCATGCTCTTTCCATGAAGGTGTAGTTTAATTCATACTTAATCAATGTTCAGCTCAAATAATAAATAGCTCTCTCTTTTCCTTGATATCTTCTTGTGCCAAAAGAACTCCTAAAGACCTCTCAGTTGCTGATATGTACAAAAGCAATGGTTTTCCTTTGATAGGAGGCATTAGAATTGGTGGATTGATTAAGTAAGTCTTCAACAAAGTAAAGGCCTTGTCACATTCTTCATCCCATGTAAAAATGGTGTCTTTGTGGAGCAATCTGGTGAATGAGTGACACTTTTCAGCTAGTTGAGAAATGAATCTCCTTATTGATTGAAGTTTTCCTTGAAGAGACCTCATTTGGCTAATGTTTCTTGGAATTTACATGTCCATGATTGCTTGAACCTTTTCGGGATCCAATTCAATGCCTTTTGCTGAAACTATTTATCCTAATAATTTCCCGGATTGAACACTAAAGGCACACTTTTTTGGATTGAGCCTTACTTTGAATTGTTCCAAACATGTAAATATCTTCTCCAAAATTTCTAAATGATCCTCTCTTTGAAAAATGGTAGTCATTGCCCTTTGGTAAGTAGCTCTAGCATTTTTGAGGCTGAAAGGCATTACATTCCAACAAAAAGTTCCCCAAGGGCATGTGAATGATGTCTTTTCTTGATCTTCAGGTGCAATTTTAATTTGGTTGTATCCACTAAAACTATCCATCAATGAAAACATGGAGTGACCAGCTGTTAAGTCCACTATTGCATATATACTTGGAAGTGGAAAGTCATCTTTGGGACATGCAAGATTAAGATCTCTAAAGTCCATACATATGCGAATGGATTTTTCATGCTTGGTAACTAGTACAATATTTGATATCCACTCCGCATAAGCAATTTCCCTTATGAACCCCACTTTTAACAATTTTTCCAATTCTACTTTAACTAGAAGAGCTATGTGTGGATGCATTTTCCTCAATTTTTGCTTTATAGGTTTAACCCCTTGTTTGACATTCAAGTGATGCATGATGAAGTTTGGATCTAATCCCAACATTTCAGCATAGGAACATGTAAAATTCACTTGCTTTTCTTGGAAAAATTCAATGAAATCCTTTCTCTCTAAAAGTGTAAGTGAAGCTGCTAAATGTATGAATTTGGGCTCCAATTCTATTCCAATATTGACTTTCTCCATTGGCTCTCTAAGAATTGGTGATCTTTCTTCCTCATGTGCTGGTAAGGTATCCAAACTCTCTTCCTCAGGTGCCACAGTTGGGTTTTCACCATCAGAAACATCGTTTATTTTTACTTTTCTTGGTTCTAGTACTGCCACATGGTGGTTTTCACCACTAGAACTCTTCAACTTTTTACTTTTTATCATTTTTCCTTTTGGATTAAGAGGTTGGAACCCTACCTTTCTCATCATGTTTGGATTAAACTCATCGATGGAAGAGGGATCAACCGCATTTAGGTATTGTTTCATTGCTTGGTCATTGGGAAAGTATAGTAAACCATTTGGTTTGGTTAAGTCCCAATCAATAAGTTTGGGATGCATTAAAAATAAAGATTCAATTGGCAAGTTGTCATTAGCTAGGTTTAAGGACATGACCTCGTTAGATGGTTTATACATTATATCATTAAGGTCAATAACATGAGCTTGCTCAAGATGATCCATGGAAGAAGGATTGAAATTTTCTTCACTTGAGTCATCTAAGACTTCTATGAGAAAGAAGACATGTAGGTTAAACCTAACATTCGAATCACCCCCCCCATGAAGGTACCCAAGGGTCACCTACCCATGGATGATTAATGTGTGCTTTCCCTATGTTAGATTCCTATGGATCGGGTTGCATGTATGTAGGAAGTATCTCTAGATCTTCACTATCTTGAGTTTGTTCTTTAGGAACATTAGTATAAGAATGCATTATGACAATCTCTTTGTTATGGCAAGAGTCTTTAGATAAAGAATCCCACTCATATGTTAATATGATTTAGAACAAGAGAGAGGGGGGGGGGGGTGAATCAGTTGTTCTCAGGTCATGATGTATAAAAAAAACTTAAAATTTTTTTCCTTAAATTAGATCCAATAACCAAAAAAAACTCGGTCATCACTGATTCAATAATAGAAACATATAACATTGCAGTCCACTACCCAGTTGTAACTTAACTTGTAAAACACAGAAATGTTCAAACCAAAACATTCACACAAGCATTAACACCAGGATTTATAGTGGAAACCCAATGTGGGAAAAACCACTTTGTAACATGCTACTATTATTTTCACTTTTCTGAAGTGAGCTTGGTTAAAACCCAACCTTGTCAAAGGTTACAATACACACTATTAGGTGTGACCTGGTTAAAGGATTTCAATCACCCTGTTAAAAGTGAGCCTTATTATAGGACTTACATACACTCCATTAGAATGCAACCTTGTTCAAAGGATTTAACATATGACTGTTAGGTCAACCTCTGTTAAAAGGATTTTAACTGTTACAATGGTTAGAAAGTAGCAACAATATTGATCTGAAAAACATACAACTCACTTTGCAAACATCAGATCCGATTCCGTACACTAATGCTGGTTTACTGACTTTGAAACTTTTCCATCTCCATCTCTAATCTACTCAAAACTTTTCTTCAAGAAACCACCACAATTCTCCTTCAACCTTTTCTGCGTATACAGTCAATAAAACTTTACTGATCTTCTAGCATTCTCTTTTTCACCCATGTACAATCATATCTAATGTTCAGGTTCCCTTAATACTTTCCTCAATTAGGTTAACTCATCCTATGCCGCTCAATCTCATTCATAGATCTTAGGGTTAGGTCAGATTCATTGAATCTACCCACTTCATGTTCTTCAGCTTCATTTCTAGAATCATCTCAAATCTCTTAAAGATTTACAATAAAACATTTTACAGTGCATTTAATGCTTTCAAACAATCAATAAATAAAGTCAACACATTTTACATCATCCAAGAATTCAACAATGTTGGCTCCAAAACTAAATTCTCTTCAAATATAAAAATGCTGATGCTTGGTCAATACTGTGATCAACTACTCGGTCTTCATGTAGAAAGCTTTGTCATTACTAAAAATGTTTCCTCGGCTTATACTATCTTCCTTGACAATTAACTGTTGTTCGGTCGACACTAGAATTTTTCTCGGCATACACTGACTCGGTCAACACTAACATTACTCGGCTTAAACATGATTTCTCCATTTTTTCTCGGTCAAGCCTACCAGTTTAGTCTTCAGTCTTACTAGGATAAACAATACATTGTCTCATCATTGTACAACATAGTCAAGTACACTTTGTAGTATCAAGATAACTCAACCTTTCCCTAAGTGCTATTGTTACGAACCTTTCCCCAATCCTTCACAACAATACAATAGATATAGTACTTTCCTAAGTAGCAACAGTCTTACCAATTAAGGTTTGACATCAATGCCAATACAACAATTGTTTCAATTACAGTTTCCAACAATCTCCGTCTTTGGCATTGATGGAAACACCATATGATATCACTTGAATAACACATGGATTACCAACCAATCCAAAAACTTATCTATTCATCAAAAATTATTTATAATATCCTTAGCTTCATTCTGATTCAGAATCCTATAAGCCTCACTTTTGTGACCGTCAGAAGTATTCAGATCTCCCTCTATCCTGATCCTTCATCACCCTTACTTTTTAGTTCATCACCCTTACTTTTCAATGTCATGTGTTATCATATCAGTGTTATCATATCAGTTCATCTTCCTCTTTGAAAAAAATGCCAAAGCAGCAACTAAAAGATACATCCATCAGATCTAGACAATATTTGTGCAGCTCAGTGTTTCTCCCTCTGTCATCTTTCTTATGACTGATTCCTTGTCTTTGCTCCTTTTCACAACTCTAGGCCAACCCTAAAGTGTGACAATCTTCTGCATCAATTTGTCAAATATTCTGCTATAGCATATTTGATGCAGTGCTCCTAGCTTGACTAAAAAGCCTCAGTTGGGGGAAGGACCCCTAATTGACTTCTCAAATACTCATGAGCTTCTCTAGGTAAAGCTTTAGTGAATATGTCTGCTAATTATTCTTTTGTATTCACATATTCCATTCAGACTTCTTTATCTTGTACTAATTATCTCAAGTAGTGATACTTGATTGCTATGTGCTTGGTCTTAGTGTGCATCATTGGATTATTAGAAATATTGATAGCACTTGTGTTGTCACAGAAAATAACAATAGGTTCAGTGATTTCTTCTTTCATGCCTATCAACAATTGTTTTATCCATACCAAATTTGAATAGTTTACTGTAGCAGCAACATACTCAACCTCGATAGTAGATTGGGAAATGCAATTTTGTTTCTTGCTCATCCAGGAGACTAATCTCTATCCAAGAAAGAAAGCTCCACCACTAGTACTCTTTATCTACATTTCCTACCCAATCAACATCTGTATAAACTCTGAGTTCAAATTTGTCATCCTTCTTATAATATAGACCATAGTCAATAGTTCCTTTCAAGTATCTCATAATTCTTTTCACAGCCATCATGTGTGTTTCCTTAGGATTGGCAGAGAATCTTGTCACAATCCCAATAGCTAGTGCAATATCTAGTCTACTATGTACAACATACTACAATTTTCCAATCATGGATCTGTACAAAGTCTGATTCACTTTTGCATCATCATCATTCTTAGATAACTTTTGTCTAGTAACCATAGGAGTACTCACTGTTCTAGCATCTTCCATCCCAAAACTTCTCAGTATTTCATTAACATACTTAGACTGTGTAATGAAAATTCCTTTCTTCATCTGATATACTTGTAAACCAACAAAGAATTTGATCTCACCAAACATGCTCATTTCAAATTTAGTTTGCATTTCATTTGAAAATCTTTTACACAATGCATCTTGTCCACCAAAAATAATGTCATCCACAAAATTTTTTGCCAACAGGATACCTTTACCTTCTTCATCTTTCATGTATAGATTGCTTGTGTCATTTGTTCTTGAAAATCCAATTTGTATCAAGTAGTTGTGCAACCTATCATACCATGCTCTGGGAGCTTGTTTCAATCCATATAGTGCTTTGTTCAGTTTGCACACCATGTGTCTTCTATTTGGATCAATAAAACCTTCTGACTGTTCTATGTAAACTTCTTCTTCTAGTATACCATTTAAAAATGCAGACTTGACATCCATTTGATATACCTTGAAATCTTTATAAGAAGCATATACAAGAAAAGTTCTTACTCCTTCCAATCTAGCTACAGGGGCAAATGTCTCCCCATAATTTATTCCTTCTTCTTGTGCATAGCCTTTGCATACCAGCCTAGCTTTGTTCCTTGTTATTTCACCATTTTCATTCATCTTATTCTGAAACACCCACTTTGTTCCTATAACATTTTTGTTTTCAGGTCTCGGCACTAGAGTCCAAGTATCATTCTTCTCAATCTGGTCAATCTCTTCATTCATTTCTTGTATCCAGTCTTCATTCTCCAATGCCTCTCTAGTTGACTTGGGTTCAAATTCACATAGTAGGCATGTTGGATCCTTAGTCTTACTTCTGGTCTGAATTCCAATATTTTTGTCTCTAATTATTTGTTTAGGCTTGTGATGTCTTCTTACATATTTTTCCAAAATAGGTTCAGCTCTTCTCTCCTCTATTTCATCAAGTTCCTCAACAAGATTGTCAGATTCAGCTTCTGAATGCTCGACAACCTCTTCCTGATACTCGGTAGCATTTTTCTGTCCCTTGACATTGCTTACCCGAGACTCAGCATCAGGTACAAGTCTGTTACTTGCCTCTTCTTCTTCCTCAATGTACACAAAAGATCTATAATCTTCTGGTTCTCTTTTGCTGTTAGCTTCATTTCTTTTTGCATACTCATCAATTTTAACATTCACACTTTCCACAATTTTGTTAGTGTTAGAGTTCAAACACTTATAAGATTTACTTTTTATGGAATATCCTAGGAATATGCCTTCATCACTCTTAGCATCAAAATTTCCATTCCTAGTGCCTTTTAATATATAGCACTTACTTCCAAAGATTCTAAAGTATTTAACACTCGGTGCATGCCCATGCCATAATTCATAGGGTGTCAGATTTTTACCTTTCTTGATCTGTACCCAGTTAAGAGTGTAGACAGTAGTGCTTATAGCTTCTTTCCAGTATTTATGTGCCACATTCTTTTCAATCAACAATGTCCTTGCACAATCCAAGATAGATCTATTTCTCCTTTTTTCTATACCATCTTGTGGAGGTGTTATAGGTGTAGACATCTGTCTTTTAATTCCTCTATCATTGCAAAATAGATTGAATTCATTTGATGTAAATTCTCCACCTCAGTCAGATCTAAGACATTTCAGGTTCCTACCTGTCTCCTTCTCAACCTTAGCCAAATACCACTTAAAGAATTGAAAAGCTTCAAATTTTTCTTTTAGAAACATTACATGCATCATCCTACTATGATCATCAACAAACAAGATAAAATATCTAGTACCATAGTAACTTTGTACACCCATAGGTCCACAAAGGTCAGTATGAACCAAATCTAAAATGTTTTTAGAAGTAAAGGATTTGCTCTTAAAACTTGACTTTGTCATTTTTCCTAACTGACATTCCTTGCACATCACATTCTTAGGTTTCTTCAATCTAGGTAGACCTCTTACCTTTTTCTTCTTACTTATCTCTACCAGATTGTCAAAGTTAACATGACATAGCCTTTTATGCCATAACCAAATATCATCAAGTTGTGCAATTATACATGTTTCTTCAGATAGGTCAAGATAGAACAAATTACCTCTAGTCTGATCTCTACTTCCAATTAGTTCTCCAGTAGCATCAAATATTTTAGCTTTCTTGTGATGAAATTCCACTTGGTAACTAGTTCTGTTGAGTTGAGCAACACTTAAAAAATTATAATTAAGACCTTCAACCCAATATGCATTTTCATAAGATATCTTATCAGTCAGTTTAATCAAACCTTTTCCTCTAATAGGACATGGTGCATCATTACCAAATGTTACACTTTTACCTCTGTAATGATGTAAGGTCTCAAACTTATTTTTGTCACCAGTCATGTGATGTGAACAACCACTATCAATAATCCATTTATCATTCTTGTTCACATAGGATATCAATGCAATTTTCTCATCCTCATCAGATTCATCTTTCATTGCAACATAGACTACCTCAATTTCAAAATCATCACTATTAGTGTCAGTTTCTTCTTCAACAATGTAACAAGATTTTGTACCTTTTCCTTTGTAGTCCTTGTTCCTTCGGTAGCTTCTGTCATCTCTTCTATTTTTGTGTTTTCTTTTTCTTTCATCTTCTTTATCCTTCCTATTAGGACATCTAGCAGCTATATGACCAACTTTGTTACATGCAAAACATTTAATAGGGAGTTTACCTTTATACTTTCCTTTTCCTCTTCTCAGTCTTTTAGCCATAAGAGCTTCTAGATCTTCCATTTCTTCATCAGAAGTGTCACTATCACTTTCACTTTCACTTTCACTGATGCATCTTTCTTTTTCTTTCCTTAGCTTGTTTAGAACTAGTTGTGACTTGAAAGAAGATTCAACATTACCAATGCTATCAATACTGAAATTATCATAGTTAGAGAGTTCAAAAGCAGTCAGCTTACCAACCAAAATTTCCAAAGTAAGCACATTAGTAGAGTTGCATCTAGATTCTTAAATAGCTAAGATCTTAATAGCATATATAGGACGGAGGGTTCTTAGTACTTTCCCAATTATAGTTTCATCATCAATAATCCCATTTGCTCCTCTAATGGCATTCACAACTTCTTTTATTCTACCACAATATTGTATAATGTTCTCACCTTGCATTCTCATTTCATCAAACTTACCTCTAAGACTCTTGGCCTTTGCTTTCAATACATTTAAGTCACCACCACAGATCCTTGCAAGGGTGTCCCACATCTCCTTAGCAGTTGTGCAATCCTTAATGTCCTCAAATTTTGGATAGCTTAGGGCAGATGCAATTTCCAGCATTGCCTGATTATGTTCTTTCTTAGCTCTCATTTCTTCGGCAGTCAAAGGTGTGACAGGTGAGACATAGCCATTCTCAATGTAGTACTTTGCAGAGTCACCAATACCGGCTAGATGCAGCTTCATCAAGATTTTCCATGCAAGGAAGTTTTCCTTATTCAGCTTCGGCACCTCCTTCTTATACATCCTGATCATTTGCTTCAAGTCCCTTTAAACTTGATTTCTGTAAACACTAATAATAAGCAACAAAGCTCTGATACCAATTGTTAATATGATTTAGAACAACAGAGAGGGGGGGGGGTGAATTAGTTGTTCTTAGGTCCTGATGTATAAGACAAACTTAAATTTTTTTCCTTAAATCAGATCCAATAACCAAAACAAACTCGGTCATCACTAATTCAATAATAGAAACATAAAACATTGTAGTCCACTACCCAGCTGTAACTTAACTTGTAAAACACAGAAATGTTCAAACCAAAACATTCACACAAGTATTAACACCAGGATTTATAGTGGAAACCCAATGTGGGAAAAACCACTTTGTAACATGCTACTATTATTTTAACTCTTCTGAAGTGAGATCGGTTAAAAGCCAACCCTGTCAAAGGTTACAATACACATTGTTAGGTGTGACCTGGTTAAAGGATTTCAATCACCCTGTTAAAAGTGAGCC
Organism: Chamaecyparis obtusa; assembly: GCA_027943335.1. Taxonomy (NCBI): domain Eukaryota; kingdom Viridiplantae; phylum Streptophyta; class Pinopsida; order Cupressales; family Cupressaceae; genus Chamaecyparis; species Chamaecyparis obtusa. The sequence continues at coordinate 1,486,093 of BSBK01001103.1, forward strand.
TTATTATAGGACTTACATACACTCCATTAGAATGCAACCTTGTTCAAAGGATTTAACATATGACTGTTAGGTCAACCTCTGTTAAAAGGATTTTGACTGTTACAATGGTTAGAAAGTAGCAACAATATTGATCTGAAAAAGATACAACTCACTTTGCAAATATCAGATCTGATTCTATACACTAATGCTGGTTTACTGACTTTGAAACTTTTCCATCTCCATCTCTGATCTACTCGGAACTTTTCTTCAAGCAACCACCACAATTCTCCTTCAGCCTTTTCTGCTTATATAGTCAATATAAATTTACTGATCTTCCAGCATTCTCTTTTTCACCCATGCACACGCATATCTAATGTTCAGGTTCCCTTAATACTTTCCTCAATTAGGTTAACTCATCTTATGCTGCTCAATCTCATTCGTAGATCTTAGGGTTAGGTCAGATTCATTAAATCTACCTGCTTCATGTTCTTTAGCTTCATTTCTAGAATCATCTCAAATCTCTTAAAGATTTACAATAAAATGTTTTACAGTGCATTTAATTCTTTCAAACAATCAATAAATAAAGTCAACACATTTTACATAATCCAAGAATTCAACAATGTCAGCTCCAAAACTAAATTCTCTTCAAATATAAAAATGCTGATGCTCGGTCAATACTATGATCAACTACTTGGTCTTCATGTAGAAAGCTTGGTCATTACTAAAAATGTTTCCTCGACTTATACTGTCTTCATCAACAATTAACTATTGTTCGATCGACACTAGAATTTTTCTCGGCATACACTGACTCGATCGACACTAACATTGCTCAGCTTAAACATGATTTCTCCATTTTTGCTTGGTCAAGCCTACCAGTTTAGTCTTCAGTCTTACTAGGATAAACAATACATTGTCTCATCATTAAACAACTTAGTCAAGTACACATTGTAGTATCAAGATAACTCAACCTTTCCCTAAGTGCTATTGTTACCAACCTTGCCCCAATCCTTCACAACAATACAATAGATATAGTACTTTCCTAAGTAGCAATAGTCTTACCAATTAAGGTTTGACATCAATGCCAATACAACAATTGTTTCAATTAAATTTTCCAACATCATATTCTCTAGAATCATCACTATCAATCTTAGACTCTACCATGTTCACTTGTTCATAGAAATCATGCATAGGGCTAGAACTTTCTCCTTTGTGTTGATAACATATCCCTGATTTTTCTTCCTTTGATCTCCAAGAAGGTTCAATAGGTTCAAGCAAACCTCTATTTCTCATACCTAAGGGTGCTCTTCCCTTATACCCCATTTTTTGCATAATTTCAAATCCCTTTCCATATTGGTCAGTTTGGATATTGATGTGTTGAATTCTTTCCACGGGGTTATTTGAAGTATCACTTTCATCTTTATAAAGCCATTGTAGAACCTCATTATCTTCTTTCTCAAGTGCTAACTTGTCACTCTCTCTTACAAAATGAGAGTTGTATTTGTGAGGAGGATGCACCTTGGAAGGTTTTCCATGTGTTTTTGGGGAAGTAGGTAAATCAAATAGGGAAACAAAATATTCCCCTACTCCTTTAGAATTAATTCTACATTTCTTTTCGAAGTTGTGCATCATCTCACTCATTTGTTTATATTGGTATTCTTTGGCTTTGTCTCTCTCCTCTTTGGTAGGTTTAGAAAGTTCCACCTCTAGTGTGGATGTTTTACTTGAATTCTCATTTGAACTTGGACCCTCATAACTCACTTTTTATTTTCCCTTAGCCAATGTAGTTGAGTTAGTTTGAATAGGGTTTGAGGTAGAGGTAACATTTGATGTTAACTTAGGATCATCACCTTTAGTTTCTTTAATGGTAGTATTTGGAACAATCCCTTCTCTGTTATGAGGAATAAATAATTCATGAAGATGCTTCAATGTGTTGCAATATTGAAAAGGATTTGAATCCCCTCCAATTGTGATTTCTTCTCCCATGTGTGGAAATTTGATGCATTGATAGTATGTAGAAGAAACCGCTTGCATTTCATGTATCCATGGCCTCCCCAATAAGATGTTATAAGTTAACTTCATGTCTAGGACTTGACATATGGTGTCCTTTTTGATGGGGCCAACTTGAATAGGCAAGATAATCATGCCTTTTGAAGATCTCTCCTCCTCATCATAAGCTTTAATGGTAATTTTCTTCTTAGGATCAATAGAAGACTCAGATAAACCTAAGGACTTGACAAGGTTTAAAATGCAAATATTAAGACCAACTCCTCCATCTATGAGAACTCTCTTAACCCTATGTCTTTGAATGAGGACTTCTATATGCAAAGGCAAATTTTTGAGGATGAGTGATGGACATATCATCTTTCTCTAAAAATGAGAGACAATGTGGTGCAATGAGGTGTCCCACCATGTTTTGAAATTTTTTTCCTCCAAGTTAATAGGAACATTAGTCTCTAGTAGGGATTTTTCCAAGATCTCCTTGTGATTTGGAGATAATTTTAACAACTCCAAAATAGAAATTTGAGTCGAAATCTTTTGTAATTGGTCCACCAAATTATATGGATTTGTTGTTGTAGATGGTTGTTTAGCCAAAATGCTTGATTGTGTAGGACCAATAAGTTTAGGATCAACCCCTTGTAGGGTAATCCTTGAAGTTGTCCCCCTAGTGATAGCATAAGATGTTTAATTTTTGGGTTATTCCTTGATTACAATAGCATTGACAACATGCTCATGTTTGGATAATGTGTTGATAGTGTTATCATAATGATGAGCAAAATTGACATTTATTGTTGCCTTGTTTATTTGAATTGGAAGATTCACCCTTCTCATGGTTATAGAAAGGTTTCTTAAAGGCCATGTGATCTTCATTGTTTTGAGGCCCTTCTATCTTGATCACACCATTGTCAATCAAAATCTTGTACCACATTTTTCAAATGCAAGCAATAATTTCTTGTATGTCTTTTATTTCTGTGGTATTCACAATGACTAGACTCACTCCACCAATTGGGATTTTTTTGTGGTTCATATGGTTGAGCTCTAGGTAAATCAATAATCTTATTAGCAATGAGAGTTCTCAATGCATTCTCAAGGGGTTCACCCAAAGGTGTGAATTTCCTCTTGTGAGATGGTGCAAAGAGAGACTTAGGCTTGTTAGCCCCTTGATTGTTCCCAAAGTTGTTATTATTGGTATTGTTGTTAAAAGGCACTTTGGGAGCTTGATTTGCATTATTCACTTGAGTAGGTGTTCTCATGAGAGTAAAAGGAGTGACTTTCAAATTATTAGCGTCAACAACCCCATTATTGACCACGCCTTTGTTGTTGTTCCTCAACCCAAATTGGTTATTGTTGTTAGGAGGATTCTTATTTTGATTGTTATTGTTGTTGGAGGTATTGTTGTTGTTGTTGTGATTCTTGTTATCCTTGTAAAGATTTAGTTCTCCACTTTTAACCAATACCTCATCTGTCATCACTCCATTTTGAATAAGATCTTGAAAAGACCTAGGACATTGCAGCCTTAACCGATAATTCATTTCATTACTCAAGCTATTTATAAAGATGTCCATCTTTTCCTTTTCTGGTACACTTAGAGGGTATCTAGCAAATACTGCTCTCCATCTTTGTAAGAAAAGTAGGAATCCTTCTCCCTCTCTTTTCCTGGTGTTGCATAAGGTAATCATTGTAACTTCATGTTTGATTTTATATGAATACTGTGTTACAAATTTAGAAGCTAAATATTCAAAAGTTTGGATGCCCAAAGGTAATTTTGAAAACCATTCCATGGCCATGCCTCCCAAACTTCTAGGAAACAACCTCATTAAATAAGTAGTGTCATGCATGAACTCCAAGCTTAATGCACAAAATTCTCTTAAATGATCTTGGGGATCAGATGCTCCTTCATATTTGTCATACTTAGGAAAGACCACATTACTAGGGAATGGTATCATGATTAAACTCTTGTCAAATGGGAAAGGACACAATGCCTCTATTGAAAAGGTTTTTGGAGCCCCACTTTGCTTCATTGTGTCCAATCATGTTCAGAATAATTTAAATTGCTTGTTCATGATATCAATCAGATTATCTTCAACTTCCTTTTTCTTAAGTTGATTGACATCATAGTCATGAGGGAGTTTAAGACCTGCTTGGGCTAGGTCTAGAAAATACTTCTCCTTATCTCTTTCTAACACTTTTTCCATGAGCTTCATGAAGTATGGGATTTGTATGGCTTCATTAACCTTTTCATCGGTTGCTTCTTCAGCAGTTGGATCACCATTGCCCCCATTGTTAGTGTTGTACAACCCTTGATTGTTAGGGTCTATTCCTGCTGATCCATTGTTGTTATTTGACCCTAGATTGTTTGGGTCAATGCCTCCTCTATTTGTATTGCTAGTTGTGGCACCAACCCAATTGTTTTTGGTATCATGGTTAGCTCATTTGATTTGATCTGAATCAAAGTAGCCAAAAGGAAAATTCATGTTAGTTTCTACCTCTTGAATGGGTTCTTGTGGTATTCTTGAGGAGGTAAATGTGTCACTCGAAAAAGGAAGTTCCTGCCTTATATATGTTATGTTTGATTGCAGGGTTTTCTTTATGTAGTGAGATCGAGTGAAAGCTGACATGAGCATAAATCTCTTGGAAATAGGCTTTATCTCACTTGCTTGTGGTCAAATACTTACAAAATTTTCAAAAATATTCAAAACCAGGATTTCTGACCAAGTGGGATATTGGAACAAATAAAACATCCAAAAGGGTATTCAGATATGAAATCCAATTTTTTTGAAACCCCTGAGAAATATCCACTGCCTTCCCTTCTTTTTTTTTGGGCCTCACTTTCCTATGTGTAGGCGTGACATAAAACTTAGTATGCGGCTACTGGAATTTTCCTAGCCAGCGCTTTGCAGTGAGCAGACAAATTTTTCCTATTGATAGGTGTTGCTTAAATTTTTCCAGGCATTTCTTAAAATGTCACAAGTGTGACTTCATCATTTATAGGCATTTCTTGAATAATAAAAAATGTGACTTCATTGTGTATAAGCGGTTTTCCTCTATGTGCAGGTGGCACTTTGCAGATCAGGTTGTAAATTCTAGAATTTTAAAAAGTTTTAAGATCAGATCTACAAAATATTCTTTCTTGATAATAAAATACAACCCAACACACATGTCAAACTTGTACCATATACCTAAAACCACACTAAAAGTGTATGTTCTCGATCATTTTCACAAGTATAAACAAGAATGTCTTCCAAGTAATCTACCTAGAGTCAAATTTAGCTCTTAAACACGTTTGGCTCTAAAAGGCAGATTACTACTTAATAGGTTTTTTAATGAACACCTTCATTCTAGATCATGTCAAGTTCTTTTACCCCCTTTCTGGCTTCCCAAATGCACGAAAGCACGATTTGGCGCAATCCCGAAGGACTACTCGAGGAAGTGAATAATACTTGCACACAACCTAGTCACTCTCTGATTAAGGAAGAATGTATTTGTTTATAATGGGTCAGATAGTATCATAGCTAAAGCGATTGTCTCCCACTTTGGGTCGTTGCCTCTCACCATCCTCATAAGGAAATTCTCAGGAGGTAGGCCCTCTAAAGATCTAATTTATCTAGCATATATAGAAAAATAAGAAATCAAACTTGGTTCAACAAGTTTGGGAGTTTGATTCACTTAGAAAGTGAAGAGCATATCCCTATTGTTGTTCCTTGTTCCAAACACTTCAAGCAAAATTTGTTCTTTTTCAACCTCTTGACAAGGAGATTCTTATAAATAAAATGTTTGGTTAATTCCTCATCCCTTTCTTTCTACCAAGTTGAACTCACACGTTTGGATTTTTGATCCACTTCACAAAGTGGAGAGCATATGCCTAATGTTTATTCAATTTGGACAATAGTAAGGTTTTTCCTATTAAACTAGATTCAAAGAAAAGCCACAATTTAAGCAATGCAAGCTTGATATGAAAAATACCTCTTTTGTAGCTAGCAAAGGCTAGGTGCTTTTTTGAAGTTTTTGTCATTTATTTGCTTACTTACCTAGTGGCGATCATTCCCATTTCGGCTCCTCCAAAAAATTAGTCAACATAGCAATACAAAGTGAAGGAAACCACAAGGAACAGATTGAAGTGCAATTACGTGTTCTTAACAAGATTTTGCAAAAGAAAATTTTAACAATGCAATGCAAACAATTTAGTTCAAAGTAGGAAATTTATTTTTATAAGCATCTAACACCTTAATGTAATGCTTATAAAGCTTTTCTTCTAATTCCAAACTATCTAGAATTGAAGCAGTATGGATTTGATTTAGACGTTTGGTTTGAATCCTTACCTCTTTGCTCTCTTGAGTAACTCTACTCTCTAGTTTCTATACTTTCCTATGTCTGCTCATCTACGGGAAAAACACAGACAGAGAGTTAGAAAACAAAATTTAATAATCTGATAGAAAAATTAAATAGAAAATGATAGGTGGCATTTATCAGCTAATAAGCGTAAGTTAAAAGCTAGCAGACATTATTTTAAAACTCGCAGGCGTCACTTTCCAGCGACTCAAACGACTTTTCAAAATTACTAAGCGTAAAAATCTAGCTGCTAGGCGTTACAAATAACTATAAATTGCATAAGATAAAATATCAAAGGCAGCAAAGAACAGCTAATATGCGTCATTTCTCAGATACTATGCGATGCTTTACGCTCTCATGTGTGATACTTTACTTCACAGGTGTGAAAAGAAGAAAAGATAGAATAGAAAGAATCTCGTAGGCATTAGTTAACATCTTCTAGGCATCATTAGAATGCTCATAGGCATCATTAGATCCTTCATAGGTGGCATTTCTCCTATTTTCTACCAAATTGACGTAAAAGTGAAGCCAAAAATACACAAAATTTGATAAAAATGGTGGAAAATGAGGCTCAAAGCCCCACGGTGGGTGCCATTTGGTGTGTGAGTGTTTACACCTTCATGAAATTAGGACAATTAGCAACAATTCTATGGAAAGAAAATGAAAATTTAATCTAAAGAATTGCATTTAACATCCATATCATCTCATGGTTCTCTATCTAAGCTTTGCTAGTAGATCTCTCAGCCTTATTCTCTAATAGTGACAATCCTAGAATGAAAAAATTATGATAAAATGCCTAAATCTAGCTCTCAATTCTCAACTTTGATACACAAATTAACTCAAATGCTCATGATAATGCTCTCAAATCTCACAATTTTCTCTCAAAATACTCAAGATATTGCTCAATTTCTCTCAAATTGCCTATAGTGATGATGCTACGCATTCAAATTTTCTAGGATCATTATTCTCTCAAAATGACTTCTATTTGTAGTAAAATCCCAAGGGTAGGTGGTAGAGTTACTTGATCATGGTTTAGCCTTGGTTGAGTAAAAAACTTTGAAATGTTTTTAAATGGGGGGATAATTTAAATGATTATCTCAAATGTTTGGACAAGTAGACAAATTTGAGTGATTGAGATTCAAAGTTGAAAATGAGTGATGGAGATTCAACAACTTGGAGTGATCCATGTGCATTGTGTTCTCAATTCTTATTGGTTGCTCAAATTATGTTGAAAGATATTAGGATTAGTTAAATTCTATCAATTAATTAAATTAGCCATTTAGGTGAATAGGTTCAATTTGATTTTTGATTTAAAACTATACAATTAATTGATTAAAATCAATTATATAATGTGATTGATCCCTTTAAGCTTGTATTTGATAATTTGATGTCATGATTTGATTTTTCCTTTAATTTAAATGATTTTGTCCAATTTTGATTAATAAATTTCCATTTGAAATTGATTTGATCCATTTTGATGAAAATCATAGCATTTGGCTGAGATTTTGCAAATTTAAATGATTCTAAGACATCTACCTAGTTTTTGCTGTCTACACAAATAATTACATAAACCCTTGCTAAGATACATGTGGTATCTAAAACAAGTATACAATAATTACATTACAATATTTAAGGACTAATATCCTTAATTTATGTTCGCCAAGCAAAACACAAGCTACATCTCCTAAGTCGGCTTCCAAATAGGTCTTCTCCATAACACATGCCACAATTGACATCACCAAGCATTATGTACCTTGTGCTGACCAATGAACATCCTTCAGTACCTTGTTTATCATCCCTCAAGCTCACATACGTTGAATCCATATCATCTGGAAGATATACCAGAAACATAAAGACTAACTCTGTCATTTCTCACTGTCACAGTCCAGTGACCAGTCTTCACCAAAACATATGTAATTCATCCAATATGAAACATTATAGGATGCGATCTTGGATATAAGATCACAACACCTTCCTAAACTCTCATCTGTCTTCGTAGAATCTAAAACATCCGTACAATGTCTGTACACTGTGATAACCATCCTGTTCTCCTCACAGAAACATATGCTGACATCAATGACAAAACACAAATGACAACAGTATGAGTGCCCATTCAGTAATGTAGTGATTAAACATATAAAATTTCTCAATCACCTCCCCATGCATTAGAAATATCTAACATGCCTTTGCGTGGAACATGTTCCACACAGAGACATGTCTCTACGCGAGACATGTTCTCACCGAACCATGTTTGACCTGTTTAATGATGTCATTTCATACTATAACATACAATGATCATTTAGTAATGGGATTGATTAAGTTTTCCATGTTATATGTAATCAATATCTATACTCAATATTGATCTTAATCATGATTAATATTATTAATCATAATCATGTATATATTTAATGGTATATATATATAATCATTAATTTATAATCATGCTTAATTAATTTATGATTAACATAATTAAAGAAAATAATCAAATTACTATCTTTTTAAGGCTATATATCAAATGCTTAAGGCTGATAGACCAATTGAGCATTTGATTTCATTGGCTAGAATAATCTGACCGAAGCTACAATACATTAGAACTCCCTCTTAGCTAGGGATGATTAATTCTATCCCAAAAATGAAACAAAATAGATCCATTTATTGTGTAGAAGAAAGATATCACCTCATCGTGATATCTAGAGTGGTGGCATGTACATGAATATCAAGTCACATGATATTCACCATGGCTCCCAAAGATATATCCATAACTATGGTATGTGCACTAGCATCACGTCACATGATACCTACCATAAGGATATCCAATCATGGCATATCCATGAATATTAAGTCACATAATATCCACCATGACTATCTCAGTAATATCATTATGGTTTATCCATTGATATCAAGTCTCATGATATCCACCATAATGTCTTAAGAGATATTAACTATCAGCTCATGTCCATGGATATCAAGTCTCATGATATACATCATGATAGTGAAGTCAATCATTGTAAAGTTTCCACCTTACAATATCAACCAAATACAAGTGTTCATCATTGAAAAGTCATCACCTTTCAAGGATGTTCATAGGAGCCCATGCAGTCATGGAGTCACAAACATGAAAATAAAAGATTTTACACATTAAACATCTTTAGAAATATTAGTACAATGAATTTAAGTAATTGAGACTCAATCTCAAATTAAGCTATATTTAACTTTGATAATGCCAAGTTTACACTAAAAGTGTTCAACCTTTGTCTTGGAGAGAGGCTTGGTGAGAATGTTTGTTGTTTGTTCACTTGTACTAACATATTTCAACTGAATCACATTCCTTTCTACCATATCTCTAACATAGTGATGAGGAATCTCTATATGTTTTGATCTATCATGGAACACTAGATCCACTAAAAGATTTATACAACTCTGGTTGTCACAATGCATGATAGTAGGATCCAAAGATTGACCAAACAATCCTACAAGAAGTTTCCTTAGCCATACAGCTTGTCTAGCTCCCATGGAGGCTATAATGCACTCATCTTTTGTGGAACTTTGTGCAACTAGGAGATCATAGCTGATCCTAAGCTAAAGCAACACCCTAATGTGCTCTTCCTATCACTAGTACATTTGAGACCTTTTTTTGATGGAAGAGTGTCAGAATTCCGACAGTATCCCATTGATTAAGAGACACCACCCATCGTCGCATGTTTGCAGTTAAAAAAAATGATGGTTACGTTTGGCATCATAATTAAGATGACTATGGTCATCGCAAAAAGGGGGTGTCAACAGGGCGAACATATCGTCGGGCCTATTTGTGGCCATCACAATTTTGATGTCCATTTGTCACACAAAACAAAAAATGATGACTACCCATCAAAATATTCTGATGAGTAGCCGTCGTTTGTAGTTTGTTTGCTGATGGAGATGCTGTGCATGCGATGGCTACCCATCAGAAGTTTCTGAAAGATATCTATCATTTGTAGTTATTGTCTAATGATGATGTTGTACATGCAATGGTTACCCATCTCAAGATTTCAACGGATAGACGTCATTTGCAGTTTTTTTCCAACGGTGATGCTATACATGCGACAGCTATCTATCAGATGTTTTCGATAGATAGACATCACTTTTTTTGCTGTCACAGTTGCGACGAAAATCACTATTTTTTTTTTTAAATATATATATTTATTGATCACTAGTTGGTATCGATTTAGAATGGTGTTCTTGTAGATCTGGTTCTAGCTGGTTGCATTAATTTCGGATCTTGATCGACTTGCAAGGTGGTTTGGTGAGTCAGGGTCTTTTATTCCTTCTCGTGATTTGGTTATGTCATTCAGAGATGAATTTGTAGTAGATTTGGTAGCAACTCATGGATTATTGAGTCAAGTCTAGAGACTTGGATTTGGAATGGATCTGACCGAATCAAGATTTGTGACAGTGACTGCTCCAGCACAAGAAGCTAGTGCGGTGATCAGAGATGCATTCTTCCTGATACGTTCGTGGGATATATGCAGACTTGATTACATTTGAATATGATTTGAGAAACTTCTTGACTTCTTTGGTCCAAATTGGATGTTCTTTATTCCTATGGAGTGTATCAGTGACTTGACTTGGAGTTTGAGTAGATTGTGCATTGATCGGCTTGAAGACATAATCAAGCTACTATTTGCGTTGTTGTTGAGATCGGGTTGTGATGGATCACTAGGATTGTCTACCATTTTTTCCATAGTTTTGAATGAGTTAGATGTGATGTCGAGAGAGAGACTTGCAGAGCTTGCACACTAGAGATTCGTAGATCACTATGGTGTCTGTGATGACTTCAGAGAAGTCTTCTTCTTACTGAACCAAGTTAAGAGACTTGGATTATAGAAAGTGGGTCATTTGATGTGACTTATGAGACATTGGATGCCTCTTCACAGTGGGTTTGCAGTGTGGTTTGTGGTGTTTCTTTGCGACTAGGTTCTTGGCAGAGATTTGTTGATTTGGTAGCCATTGAGATGGATTGATATGACTTGATCTTGGGTCAAGACTTCTTGAGGTGAGCTGAAGTGATCATTGCTCCTTGAAGTGATTGATGTTTCTGATAGATAGTCTTTGCTTTTAGTTTTTCTATCAATTATTCTATGGTTTTCATTGTAATTGTGATGAGTCACACTATTTTTTAAAAAGAAATACATATTTGTTGTATGTGGATTGAAATCTTAAATTATTGAGCTTCTCTTTGTTTCGAGAATAGTTTAACATTCTCTACTTAACAGGGCCAACCACATGAAGGTGGAAGCTCATCTGGCCCCTCCTAGGATCCTCTTATGACCCTTTACAACACTTTAAGACCTCTAAGATGTATTCTTAGGGATCGTAAAGGGTCATAAAGGGTCATAAGGCATCCTGGGACACAACAGCTGAGAAACATAAATGTAGGCATCATGGTCACAATTGTTTGGAGACACAACATAATTGAATGCTATACCCAGACGATGCAACATAGCTACTACTCTTGTAGTTCTAAGTGGACACTACGGGATCCAAAAACCATATATAGATTCCTTATCTTTAGTTTTTGGATCCCGCAGTGTCCACTTAGAACTGCAGGAGTAGTGGTTGTGTTGCATCCTCTAGGTATAGCATTCAATTATGTTGTGTCTCCAAACAATTGTGACCATGATGTCTACATTTATGTTTCTCAACTGTTGTGATACCTACATTTATGTTGAAAAAGATGTCATGTTTATTTGGATGTTCTTTTTGTGTTTAGCTTCTCTTCCTTGCATCGAAAATAAGATTTTCCCACTCTAAATTGAGAATGTGTGTGCAACACAAGAAAAATATGCACGGATAATAGGTGGAGCTAAGAAAACACAACACGTTTACATTTTTTTTATAGGTCAAAATTACAATGTTCGCGATGGTCTATAACTTAAAATATGCAATTAAAGACCTCTATAAAAAATGCAACCCTGTTGTGTCTTTCATCTCTACCTAATATCCTATGTATATGAATTAAGATTTCATATTGAACTAGGTGTCTCATTTTGCATCGCCTAAAACCTAGAGATTGTCACAGTTAACATCTAAAATCATTATTGAACTTTTGTTATTATTAAAAAGTACACTAGCACTTGCACTGAAAGAAGGTGCAAGGGATACGCGGATGATTTGGATGTAAATTCAATCATGCATCTTTGTAGTGCTCATCTTATAGGTAGCCTTTGACTAAGGTTCAATTATGGGTAGCATTCATGCTCCTTTGTTTCTTGTAGACCATCTCTGTTGGCAAGTTTCTTCATGGATGGCCTCCACTTTCTTCCCCACTACAACTGTAACCACTATTCATTCTCCCGCGGTCATTACTATCTTCTCTATTGATCAGACCTCCACTGCAATTTCTCTGATGATAATTTCCAAATTCACTATTTGGTATTCCTTCATCTCCCCTCAACTCCATCACTTATGGTTACAAATCAAGTTCCAAGAATCAGAATGGCATGTCTCATCATCACAACTAATCCACCTTAAACAATTGATTAACCATTGTAGACAAGATGATGATTTAAGGTTTTTTGTGAAGCTTCTAACTTGGTAGTTACAATCAGCTACAAGTTTTGTTGTTGTTCAAGTAGTGTGTTTTAGAGAAGAACCCATTGAACATTCTAATACTAATTTCTCCCAAAATATGAAATCCACTAAAATTTAGTGAAAACCCCTCCAACATTACAATAGTGTATAAAGGAAACTCAGTGTTTCTAGAGGCGATAAATACATTTTTTGAGAAGAGTAGAAGAAACAATAATAGAAACAATATGCTTGGAGGGAGAAAACCCTATAGACTTATGACATACCTTTGTATGCAGCCCATTAACATTTCAAATGCAAGAATGAAAGAAAACATGGAACTAAGCTCAAACACATGTAAAGGGTTTTATCTAGGGGGAAGAAGAAGTCCCATGAGAACTATCACCGCCATGCATATCGTGTGGCTATTGATCCATACTATAGATTTGTATTTCAAAAAAAATCATTCAGACATTAAAACATCTGCTCTTATTCTAAGTTACGTTGAATAATAGACAATTCTCAAAATGTGTACCACCTCGTCCATGATAGTGATGGGGTTTTTTTATATCTATGCAATTCAAATTGTAATCGATAAGCAGCTCCTTGCCTCCATGTATTGATTTGATTGCACATACAAATACACAATTTCCCTCGTGTGCCTCAAATATGCAATTGGGTTGCTTCTTAGTTGACGCCGGTCATGTACTGTTTATAAAACCTACAATATTCCCTGATGCTTTTGGCCTTCCGTTAATGTATATAGCTTATGTTTTACTTTGTTCATTGAATTTTTGTTGTATATAATTTTCTGCGAGTGCATACCTACACATACTTTTTTTATATTTAACAATCTGCATCCAACTACTGTAATCATAACAAGGTCCGACATACTCCATTAATTTGACAACTTTGTTGTAAGAGACCTTTATTCCATCCATGGAAAATAGGCCCAAACCATGTAATGAAGATGGTGCTACATGATATATCCTCTCTTTAACACAAAAATCAGTGTTTATTGAAGGAAGTTCATCGGGGACCCATTGTTTCTATAGATGTTTGTACCTAAGGGGAAGCTCAAAGTCGTCATTTCTCTCATCATCATAAGAACATGACCCCCCTTGAGCAAGGAAAAATTTCATGTGTTTATTAAATTTCTTTATGATCTTTTGACCTCGAGTCAATCTCATAGAATTAGATGTACTAAATGTCTCACTTTCTTCTTCCATTCCTACAATTTCCTCGCTCGAGGAAGACAATTATGACAAATACCTATTCGTTGGTACCTACAGTTCATGCAATGAGAAAGACAGGTGGTAATGAGAGAGATATTTTACAAATGGTAAAAGACATTAATCTCTATGGGGTGTATTGACTTGTACCTAACAATCCATGAGACTGTGTGGGATACCTGACATAAGATAATAGTTATATAATCAGACAAACATAGTTCACTCCATAGTTTTCATTATATATTGTGAAGGAAATTATACATTGTTAAACTTATCTATTTATCCAACAATATTTTGAATATCTCAACATTGCATGAGACACCACTATTGTGGCATTTCGTCAACAGTTCTCGTGCCTTGCCAGTGTTTTTATTACATTTTGTCAAATGGTTGGAATTTATGTTTATTCAAATGGAGTTATATCATTTGGAATGGATATATGATAGGTTGATATCAAATTCTATGTCAATATTTACAACATTAAATTGATCATATTTAGAAGACTCAAACACAAGAAGAATATGTGTATAGCCAATTTTCAGAAGAATATGAGTGAATGAAAACATACATAAGTGGATGAACATAAATAATGAAGGTATTAGATATTGCCTAAAGTAATGAAGTGTTAACCTAGGGTTCAATCTAGTATGCTCATGTATGATACAGAAACTACAAGGAAGGAAAGGATGGGCTTAGATCCAAAGGATCTAAGCAATGTCTGACACCCTATTATTCATCCTCATCTACAATTATGCATGTGCATAGTTAAGTCATACACTTCTAAAAGGAACTATGCTACAGAACATGTGCACTCAGGAACATGTGCAGTGTATAGGCACTGGAATCCAAATCAAGCCCTACTTTTATGTCTTTATGAACACCTGGTGAATCACTGTTGTGGCTGAATTTATGTCTCTATGAGCACCTGGTGAATCACTGTTGTGACTGCATCATCCAAGTAGTGCAGCAACAACACCATATGTTGTTGTTCCATATGGTGTTGCTATAACATCATTTTCAAATGATGCATCCACAATAGTAACCCACCATGCCCATCAACACAAGGAAATCATGATCAAGCATAAGAAATGGAGGGGACATTATCAAGGTCAAATCAGAGGTCAAATTTCATTCCTTGAAATTTTATATTTGTACAGTTATAAATTTTCATGCCTTGAAATTTTATAACATAATTCCTTAGCATTTGATCTTCATATTGCAGCCATGACTTGAGGTAGGCATTCGAGCTTTGTCTTCTCATTAACTCAATTTCATTTTGATGACATTTGTTGATTTAATGGCACAATATCAATGTTAATATTGGTATTGTTTACATCTTTGCATTTGGAATGCTTGATGACCTGCGAGCTTTGAGAGCTAGGGCATCTTTGATACAATATCAATGTTAATACTGGCATTGTTTACATCTTTGCATTTACATGTTTGTGTTAAAAAAATAAAAATTAGTCAAGTAATAAAATCTTATAAAACAACATACATTGTGTGAAGTGTTTGATCTCTCTTTATTTATTTTGTTGTTGATATTCACTATGTGGTGTCTATAGCTAAACGTGGACCTCTAATCCAACCATATACACAACATAGTCATTTCTCGATCATTGAAATTATGAAAGTGAGTATAGATTACTCAATTCACAATATCTATCAATTTGACCTGTTTCCTCCTAATTAGCCAGGGTGTTTGAATTACTCTCAGAACGAGAGACAACAACCAAAAGACCAAACTAAGATGGAGGATTTTGAAAGCTTGAAAGATAAACAAATGAAATTACTCTAAGATGAATATGCAAGTAATCTAAGAATGAAGATGCAGATTTTAGTCTAAGAACTTGAAGGAAATATGAAAATTAAGCTAATAGCAATAAGCAAATTATACTAAATATGAGAATGTAACTAACTAGAAATGAAAATTAAACTAATGTGCAATGAAAAGCTTCAAAATATCAAATAGTTGAGACTAAAATTGACTATAGTTTAGATACTCTCACAATTGCCTTTTTTTTGAATGATGGAGAAGGTTCATAATATAGACAAGTCTGGAGAGAGGATGAAGAGTTTCTTGAAATGAAACGGTTGACTCTTCATTCCCAATTGAGACAAATATTGAGGAATTACTTAATTAAAAGGATGAATTATTGCCACATATGGGTGACCCTTCAAATATTTTGAATTATTAAATCCAAATAAGATAATCCATTCAAATAACCAAATAATATTTCTTTTATGTGTATTAGTCAAATAGGGTAGATTTAATTTAATTTAAAGCACTTAGGACTTTAGAATTAAATCAATTTATCATAGGGATTATTTAGCTAATAAAGTCGAATACTTAGGAATTAATTATAGTGTGAGATTAATGCAATTTGGGGTTTTTGCAATTGACACCAAGTCAAATAAAGTCAAGTAGGAGAGAGAAAATTGCCTAGTAAAATAGGACTTTAATGATGTAAAATTGAAGAAATGCACCAAAATTGATTGAAATTATAAGGTGCCAATTTTGGAGTATTACATTTGCCCCTCTTTGAATTGATGTGCGAGCAACGCATTGATTCAAAGAATAGTCTGATGTGATAGATGAGATTTTAGGATTATCCCCATAATGGAGCTTAACCCTTGGAAGTCAAGGTTAGGATGCCAAGACACCGATTAGATCAAATTGCAAAACCACCTCTAGAACGAGGCATGATTCTTCGAAGTCTAAGTTAGATTGCAAAGACAACGGTCTAATGACAACTTGAGGAGAGACTGGAATCGAGGTTAGATTTCCCCAATACCCATTGATCAAATCATGACAGATGCAAATTTAGGACTATTCTCCAGAAGCAGGGTTAGATTGCCCCAATATGAAGCTTAGCCCTTTGAGACCCGGGTTAGATTGCCCAAATAACAGTCTAAAAGGGATTTCAAGAGCCATCTCCAGAACGAAGCTTGAATTTAAGGAATTAGGGTTAGATTGCCCCAATACCTAATAGATTTTGAGAACCATCTCCAGAACGAAGCTTGATCCTCGAGGATCCAAGTTAGATTGCTCAGATATCTAAAAGATAAATGACAAGATACGAGGCCCAAAGATTCCCCTAGAGATGAGATGCCCCAAGTGGTGAGGAATTTGATTTAGATCAGATTGATATGAGACTAGTTTGACAAGATTCAAATGATGAAATCATCCTGCCCTCTCGGGAGTGAAATTGAAAGATGACATATCAGAAGGACGATTGACAACAAGAGGTTATAGAGTAGAAGCAATTAGACTAGATTCAAGAAGTTGCAGAAGCAAATTAGAGTGATTGGGAGGTCTTGTTGACCAAGTTTGACTAGATTTAACTAGAGTTGACTTTGATGAAAACATTGAAGATCTCAAGAAAATGATGAGGAGATGAGGATCTGGCAGGAAAATGACGCCAAAAGGCTGACTGCACAAGCGTCCGATCTTGAAGGAGCCCAAAATTTAAAACATGATTTTGAGCCATCTAGAGATGTCAAATTTTGATTTTGATCCTGAAAATGGATTCAGAGAAATCGATTTAGCCAAGGGTGTAATTTTTGCGCAAAATAGAGCACTTTGAAAATTAGGTCAAAAAGCTATATAAGGCCTAGAGGGGTCATTTTCAAATCATTATTCACTTTGTCTTCTAGCGATTCTGAGAGCTCTGAGAGAGAATGAAGGGTGTTCCAATGCATACACATCAATTCAAGTGCTCTTGACACCACAACCGACTGTCGGAGTATGATCCACCTATGAGTAGTTGATAAACCATCTTTCATTTCAAGTTTTTACTGCTTTATTAGATCATTTAGGCTAGATTTAGCATGTTTTAAGCCTAGTTCTTCAACTCTCACGTGAGGAAACTATTTCCTCGCACCGGCCTTAGTCACCCCTCATGTGAGGAAATAGTTTCCTCACATTGATTAGGGCTTCCTCACCCAGGGCTTTCCTGCAAGCTCACGTGAAGTGCTAGGTTATGTCGTGCGAAATTTCTTCTTCTCGCGCAAGAAGAGATCCTGTCTCACGTGAGGGAATAGTTTCCTCATGCGAGAAACTGCTATAGATTTTAGAGTCTTCTTCTAATTTTGCATAAAATCAGAAAATTAAAACATGCCAGAGTCCTGTTTAGGATAGATGTGTAGCCTCATTTGCTTGTTGTTGCTTTTAAACCATCATGTTGAGATACTGATCCAATGTCGTCACTTGCTTTGCAGGTTGACTTTCCAGATGTCGCATTCCACTTGCATCATCTTGTCATCACCACATTAGTTCAGAGGTTGACTGATGCTGAGGGTGTCCATATCGAGGGGCTAGGATTGTCGTACTTGCATGATATACCTGACATTCAGGTAAATCATGGTCTTCTAGGCGCACTGGTTGAGTGTTTCCATTCAAAGATGAACACATTTCATTTGTCGATGGGGGAGATGACAGTCACTACTGAGGACATTTATAGGATATTGAGGATACCCTTCCATGGCACTCGAGACAAGTATGATATACAACCGAGGGTAGGTACACTAGCACTAAGGGCCATATTCAGAGATGATTTATTGATGGGTCAGGCCATCTCATGGGATAAGCCGATTAACAAATATGGTGGGGCTCACCGATTAGCAGTTGTATTTTCCATAGTCCAGAGCTGTTACTTGGTTCCTGATTGGGGCTAGCATGGATTAGAGTGCAGCTGGGGTCACATGCTACAGAGGATGTTGGATAGGCTAGCCACCAGATTCAGATGGGGTGAGTAAATGCTTGCACAGATGTACCATGAGATGCATGAGGTAGTGTATCGGGGGGCCAAGACTATGGCTATAGGAGTTTTCAATTTTTAGATCTAGGCCTGGGAGCATCTCCCTGTTTGTAGACTGATATTCCATGATACATGACAAGCCCTCAAGCCTTACATATATAGGTATGCAGGACCTATAAACTAGCCTGCATTGAGTAAGACTGAGCAGTGGTGAGGATAGATGGATGATATGGCAGAAGTTGTGTGGAGACCTTGGGTAGCCATAGAGCCATGGGATGATGCTTGACGGGAGCTAGCACACATGTTTGTCTCACATCCACTGATTGGATGCACTATTAGTGTTATTGAGTGATTCTTTCTCACATGTGTCATGAGACAATTCAGGAGATAGCAGGACATCTCCTAGTAGTATGCTTCCTATGCCCGCTTCGTTGATGAGACAAAGAAGGTCTGGCAACCCAAGTTAGATTAGGGAAAGTGCACTATCGAGGCATGAATGCCTCTAGCTCAATGGGATTAAATGGTGGATGTCACCAATGCAAAGATGACACTTTCATATAGAGATCATTTCTTGGCGCACCCCTTCCCCAGATTCACAAATCCTACCGGGATGGGACAGCCCACACAATAGTAGCCTGCACAATAATAGCTTGTATAGTATTAGCTTGTACAATAGCCATAGGAACAATAGTAGCAGGTACCTTCCCAGTAAAAGATACCATTACAGTGGCCTGGACAAAGAGCATTGAGGCCTAGGACAAGGCAGGTGGATATCCCCCAAGGACTATGGGGTCAGATGCAGGTGTTGGGAGTAGTGGGACCTAGCAGAGGTCCACTAGAAAAAGGATAGGAGATTCCTCTCAATAGCTACCTCCTAAAAAGGAGGTACATGAAGATATTGATATGTCAAATCAGGCCACACAGGGGCCACCTCAGATAGAAAAGGTTCAGGAGGCTCTCAGGAAGAGCCGAGAGAGATTGAGATAGGTGCAGCAAGAGAGGGATGATTTCCATACACAGGTCATCATCTAGGAGATGCGGGTGACTGAGAGGGATTGGGAGATCAGAGAGCTTCGAGAGGATCTAGCGAGGGCATGACTAGAGGTGAGATATGAGTCCACTCAGGAAGCCTACTACTACGCAGCATATGTCAGGGTTGTTCTAGATTTATCAAAGCAAGTGCCTCTATTTTCTAAGTATGCCAGAGCACCACAGGGACCTCCACCATAGGCACCACCATAGAGACCGATGCCTCCACCTTAGGGACCACCACTGTAGGCTCCTCCACCTCCACCACCTCTGGTAGGTAGCAACGAGCAGAGTTAGATATTCATTGTAGCCCATATTTTGAAACTGTGCTCGAGTAGCACCATTTTTTGTACATGACATTGATCGACCACGAGATATATATGAGATCACCTCTTGGATATCATTGTACTTGTTTATATATTGCTTTAATGTTGATGTTTATGATATGTTTCCTATATGCTTTAGATGCATGGAGAGATATGTATGAGATGCACATGTATTCTTTTCTATGAATATGCAATGTGAAATGCAATGATAGATGATAGATAAATGGATTCAATGTATGATTTTATGTATGCTTATAATGGATGCACATGTATATGGATTTGTAGATGTAAAATGCATGCATTTGGAAATGTGGTACTAATCATCTTATGCAGGATGTAGCAATATATGATAGGTACTAACCAAAAGGATATTTTGAAGATCAAGAGTGAGGACCAGACACTTGTGTAGCCAAGATGAACCCTGGACAAAAGTGAGAACCTTTGATGAAAATATTGAGAAGAAGACAATCGAGAGAGTACCAAAACACTATCTTAATGCAAGCCTAGAATGAAAATGCAAGCCTAAGCTAGATGCAAACCCTAGGACTTGGTTGTTGGACTCATCGTATTATCATCATAGAGTTTTTAGGTATGGGACGATCGCAAGATGCCATACAATTCTCACTATCATTGCAATCATGAGAATATGAATATGATATTAGTCTTAGATTTGTTGGAATGAGATGTAAGCATTAAGGCACAAGAAGCCAGGATGACCTGAACACCTATTCCTTTTGATTTAGCAAGTTAACATAAGCATCCAATCACAGTTGCTAGAATGACCTGAATGTTGCTTGCATACAAACACGTTAGACACATGAGAGTTCCTTCTTTCACCAAAGAATACTCATAGTGACCCTTACGTTCACTTAGCAGGACGAGCGTTAGCAATTTTACTTGTAGCTAAGAGAAGTCACTCAAAACAGACAAGGAGAAGAACCAACCTCACCAAAGTTTCCATATAAAAGGAGTCAAGGTACAGATGGCCATCCAATACGAGATGAAGGCTCTTACAGATGGACACCCCTCTTATGTGGATTCTTTAGATCATTGGAACTAAACCAGCAAACAGAAAGCAAGAAAAGATCATGCCCCTAGTCTTTGCTTCTCTCGGTCAAGAAGATGTCTTAGAGTCACCCGAGGGGAAATGACAAAATGAAAGAACAAACACACAAAAGAGAAAAGCTTGGCATGCTTCAGAGAATCAAAAATTTGGTTTTAGTTTCAGTTTAAGTTTTTGTTCAAGAGGATTGAAGTTGGATCGAAAGAATACAGTGTAAAAAGTCATCTCAAAGAGAAAATTGGAGTGCTAAATGAAGTATCGACAGGCAGACGCAACAAGAAATGTTGGTGACCAATACAAGAGAGATCCTCAAGGAGAAAGATCTTAGAGATACTAGTGAAACATCAGTAGGTAGACATAGTGAGAACCACTAGTGACTAATGTACGAGGGATCCTCAAGGCGAGAGATCCAAGCGATAGCTAGGTATCAATAGGAAGACATAGTGAGAACCATTAGTGACTGATACACGAGAGACCCTCAAGGAGAGAGATCTCAAAAATAGTTGGGCATCAGTAGGCAAACATAGTGGGAACCACTGGTGATTGATGCAAGAAAGTGTCTCCAAAAGTGATAGGACAATGCCCCCTAGACTAGGAAGGTGCCCCCAAGTGTGACTAGTTCCAATCCATGTAGAGTCGAGGAAAATCTCAAAGATAGGTGAAAGCGAATGCATGAGCTAGAAAACTAAAGTAGGAAACAGACTAAAGCAGGAAACAAACTAAAGAAGGAAAGCAAGAGCCAAATGGTGCTGAGATGAGATATAGCTTCAGGAAACAAGAGGCACCTATTTACCAGGTTTTCACCATCTTGGCAGAGATTCTATTTTTGCTACCATGATGCCTGTTTACCAGGTTTTCATCAGTGAAACATTTTTCTTCTTTTCAATTTTTTTGTTCTTTTCTCTTTTAATTTTTTTTTGTATTTTTGAATATTTCATTTTTATGCATTTTTGATCTTTTGATTTTTTTTTGTATTCTTGAATATTTCATTTTTTTTGTATTTTTGATCTTTTTTATTTTTTTTGTATTTTTCAATTTTTGTATTTTTTTTATTATTATCAAGGCGCCTGTTTACTAGGTTTTCACCAAGATAATAGATACATCAAAGCACCTGTTTACCAGGTTTTCACTAAGATGATCATTTTTTCAAGATATTTTGCAATTTTTAGGATTTTTGACAATATACCATTTTTTGGATTTTTTCAGCATCAATAAGTATGTACATGAGCACACAGAGAATGCCTCAACTATAGAATTTCTTCAATTGAAGAGCGTTGATCAGCTCTTTGAGCTTTTCTCCTTCAGTAGTAGATAATTGGTTTGCACTAGACCCAAATGCTGCAGTAATAACATATGAACCAAGCCAATTTGGTTCAAATTTCCCTTTCTGGACCCGCTTATGCTGATTTTTGGGGTTTTCTCTCAGGATGAGATCACCCACTTGGAATTCCCTTTATCTGAATTTCTTATTGTAGGCTTTGGACATTCTCTTTTGGTATGCTCGAAGATGATCGAACGCCACCTTCCGACGTTCATCTAGTAACTCAAGCTCATGAAGCCAGGATATTTTATTTTCTTCATCAGTGATGAGGCCCCTCGGAGAGACTCGCAATATTGGAATCTCAACCTCAATAGGCAATACTGCATCTACTCCATAAACTAAGGCAAAGGGGGTGGCCCCCATTGGTGTTCAGATACTTGTTCTAAAGGCCCATAATGTCGGATTAATCTAGAGGTGCCAATCTCTACCAGATTTATGAACTATTTTGTGCAAGATTTTAAGAATTGTCTTATTAGAAGCTTTTGCTTGTCCATTACCCTAGGGATAATAGATAGACGACCAATGCCTAATGATCCTGAATTTGGTGCATAAATCTTTCAGGTCCTTTTTTTTGAATTGTCCCCCATTGTCAGTGATAATGGATGAGGGTACACCATATCTACAGATGATATAGTTCAATATAAACATAGCCACAAACTTGCCATTAGCTATAGCCAGAGGCACTAACTCAACCCACTTAGTAATGTAATCTGTAGCTGTGATGATAAACTTATGCCCTCTTGAAGAAGAAGGATGTATCTGACCCACCAAATCAAAGGCCCACTACTGGAATGGCCAGAAACTGATGAAAGGAATAAGCTCTTTAGTAGGAGCATGGATCAGATTTTCATGAAATTGGCACTATTTACAAGCCTTGGCATATTGAATAGCTTTTTTCTCCATATCTGGCCAGTAATAACCAACTCTAATAAGTTTACTAGCTAATGTCAGGCCACTCGAATGAGACCCATAGATACCTTCATGTACCTCAGCTAACGCACGTTTGGACTCATTGGGTTCTAGACACCTAAGGAAGGTACTATCTAGACCCCGTCTATACAAGTCATTTGCTATGATGACATACCATGAAGCATTATGAATTAGGTGACACTTTTCATTCCAGGTATAGGTGTCAGGAATGATTTGGTCATGGAGGTAGGAATAGATATGGTGGTAGTGGGATGAATCATGTCCAATGACTGAATAGATCATCCTAGATTCGGGAATGTCATATGCTGGGTAGTGTAATGCCTCCACCAGGAATTCATGTCTGAAGTCATTTTTTGGCATTTGTAACATTAAGGCAAGAGTGGCCATAGCATCGGCTACTTTATTGTCTGCCCTTGGAATTTGCTAGAAAGAAATGTGTGCAAAATACTGTTTGAGATCATCCACCATTCATTTGTAAGGCACTAGCTTATCATCTTTTGTTTGAAAGATACCATTAACTTGGTTGATGACTAAATGGTAGTCTCCAAAGACCTTGAGCTCATCCACACATCATTCAATGACTATCTTCATACCATTAATGAGAGCTTCATATTCAGCGATGTTGTTTGTGCAGGGAAACAACATTTTATAAGCTTTTGGAAATGAGTATCTTTGAGGTGTTATAAATAGAATACCTACACCTGATCCTTGCTGAGTGAATGATCCATCAAAGAACATGCTCCAAGCCTGATGTGTGAGAAGCATGATGGATTCATCTGGGAATTCAATGTTCAAAGGCTGGTGATCTTTTAGAGGAGCTTCTACCAACTGATCAGCAATTGCTTGTCCTTTAATAGATTTTCTTTCCACATACTCAATGTCAAATTCATTGAGTATCATAATCCATTTTTCTAGTCTACCCATGAGGGTAGCCTTGCTCAGTAAGTACTTTAGTGGATAAATTTTTGCAATAAGCCTGGTAGTGTGAGCGAACATATAATGCCACAGTTTTTGTGAAGCAAACACTACTGCTAGACAAGCTTTCTCAATGACAAAGTAGTTCATTTCATAAGAAACCAATGTTCTTCTGATATAATAAATGGCTCTCTCTTTGTTGTCCTGATCTTCTTGAGCTAGGAGAGCACCCAAAGATGTGTTTGTGGTTGAGATATACAGTATGAGCGGCTTCCCATGAATAGGAGGCATCAATATAGGTGGATTAGCAAGATACTATTTAATTTGAGTGAGTCCTCTGTCACATTTTTCATTCCATTCATAAGTCACCCCCTTATGCAAAGTTTTAGTAAATGGTTGTGACTTGTCAGCCAACTGTGAAATGAAGTGCTGAATAGATTGTAGCCTTCCTTGAAGTCCTCTCATTTGACTGATTTTTTAAGTGGAGGCATGTCCATAATAGCTTGAACTTTTTCAGGATCAACCTCTATGCCTTTAGCTGAAATGATGTAACCCAAGAGTTTCCCATAAGTGACACCGAATGCACATTTTTTGGGAATAAGTCTGACACTAAATTATTGCATGCAGTCAAGTATGGGACCCAAATCTGTAAGATGAGTTTTCCGCTGCATGATTTTGGCTAAAGTGTCATCCACATAATCTTCCATTGTTTTATGCATCATATCATGAAAAATGGTAGTGACAACTCTTTGATATGTTGCTCCAGCATTCTTAAGCCCAAAGGGCATGACATTCCAGCAGAAGGTGCCCTAAGCACATGTGAAAGTGGTCTTTTCTTGATCTTCTAGCACAATTTTTATTTGATTATAGCTAGAGAAGCCATCCATCAAGGAATACATCTCGTATCCTGCTATCATATCCACTATCATGTCAATATTGGGTAGTGGGAAGTCATCTTTTGGACATGCCTTTTTTAAATCCCGAAAGTTTGTGCACACACAAATGAATTTATCATGTTTGGTGACTAGAAAAATATTTGAAATCCACTCTGCATAGTCAATAGTCCTTATGAAACTAGCCTTAAGAAGCTTTTCTAGCTCTGCTTTGACTAAAAATGCCACATGTGGATGCATCTTTCGAAGCTTCTCTTTGACAAGTTTAATACCTAGTGCAATGGACAGATGGTGCATGATTAGATTGGGGTCTAATCCAAGCATGTCAAAGTATGTCCATGCAAAGTTTATTTTCTTCATTTGAAAGAAGCTAGTGAACTCTTCCTTTTCTTTTGCAGATAATGACTGTGCTAGATGGATAATTTGTGGAGTGGCCTCTATACCCAAATTCACTGGTTGTGTCAGCTCGATCAATACTGATGATCTCTCTTGAAAGTGGCTCAGGAGCGTATCAAGTATCTCATCCTTGGGCACCTCAGAGAGGTTTTCACCCTCGGATACGTCTTTTATTTTTACTATTTTTGGCTCTGATACTACCACAATGTGGTTTTCACCATCAGAGCATCTATTTTTTCTTCTTTTAATTTTTTGACTAAGATACTTGATATCTGCCTCTGTCATGCTGACATTGCCTTTGCTGGTGGAGGACATTATAGGTTCAATAGCATGGAGGTAATAGGCTAGAGCATAATAATTCTAAAATGTTAGGACTTCATTGGATGAGGAGGGAGAGTTCCATTTTATTAGCTCAAGATTTTTGAGTGAGAGAGAAGTAGTGGCTGGTTCAATTGCGTTCACAGTATAACCATCAAAAATGTGGATGAGCAAGTCAAGACCTAGAGTGATCTCATCCAAAGGAGCATTCAAATCCCTACGAGACCTCACATCAGAAGTAGAGGACAAGTTAACACTGATGGCACCTAATTCATGTGACCTAATGCTAGACCCTTCACCTACTTCAAGAAGTCTTTCATAGGTATGCACCATGTCTATATCTTTATCATAAGTAGCATTAGACAAAGAGTCAAACTTGTACTCATGTGAGTTAGTACTTGATGTGGAAATTCCATTGGCACTGGCTATATCATCTAACTCATCTTTATCTCTTGTAGCATTAATTGCTTGCTGAAGTTGGTCCCATTCAAACTACTCTTGGAAATGCGGTGGTATGTATTGGTCACCCTAAGAATCGGAATCAGCCATTTGTATTTCTTTCCATTGGTCATACATGAGTCGATGCACTAAAGTGGTCTCATCGAAATCACTATCAGTCTCTACCATATGGACAGGTATAATAGGTTCATCCGGTTCTACAAGGATTACAGCAAATTATGGAGGAATAGGATATGGGAATGTGTCTTCATCAGAGCTAGCCTCTAGATTCACCTCTGGAGTAGTATCTTAAAATTATGGCTTAGGTTCAGGTTTAGGTTCTGGCACAAATTTGTTTATCCCTAAATGAAAGGGGATCTTTTTGAAGCCTAAGCCAATAGTATCCTTTGTGCGGTGACTTGTAGCTTCAATGGGTTTCAGAAAACCATTGTCATTCATTCCTATAGGACCACTCCCTTTATAGCCAAAGCACTTCATGATCTTGAAGGCCTCACTATATGGCTCTTGTTCTAAGTCTAGAGGTGGGGTAGTCATTTCAGATGTTTCTTTCCCTTTATAGATCCAAGCTGTGATACCTCTTTCTTCATCCTCATCTTCTAAAGGTGTAGAGGCTTGTACAAAGGTAGCATCATAGACTGTTTGAGGAGAGTCATCAGAAGGTTTGTTACTTTCAGAAGGTTTCCCATAAGAATGTGGAGATGGAGGGAGAGCAGCCAATGATAGCACAAGTTTGATTCAATATCCTCCCATGCCTATATCCTTAAGTTTTAGAGTCTATTCCATTTCTTTGAGCTTAGCATCATAAAACTCAGTGGACTCTCTATTAGCTGGAACAAAGCTATCTATAGATTGCGCAAGAGTGTTGCAAGAATAATTGGTATTAGCAGGCACAATGACTTCCACTCCATGGAATGGAAACTTGATGCATTGATGGTATGTAGACAAAACATCCTGGATCTCATGAATCCATTGTCTACCTAACAAGATATTGTAGGCAAGAGGAATGTCAAGAACTTGAAAGGTAACATCTCTCTCAATAGTTCCTATGTAGATAGGTAGCACAACTAAACCTTGGGATTTGCATTCCTCTTCATCATAAGCTTTGATAGTAATCTTTTTGTGGGAATCTATACAATTCTCATCATAACCTAGCTGGGTAAGAAACTTAGTACAATAGATATTGAGACTAGTACCATTGTCTATGAGCACTCAGTGGATGTTCTTAGGGCCTATCATGACTTCTATATGCAAGCGAGTGTTATGCAGATGGCTCAGAGAGTGATCATCTTCTTCAGAGAAGGAAAAATAATGAGGTGAGGTCAAATGACCCACCATAGATTTGAATCGGTCGAGATTGAGATCTTTAGGGATGTTTGCCTCGATGAGGGCTTTATCTAGAATCTTCTTGTAAGCAGGAGAGATCTTCAATAGCTCAAAAATGGTGATCTGATCGTTGGTCCATTGGAGCTGATCTAAGATGCTATAACTAGTTGAGCTAGATGTAGGGACCAATTTCATGTTCTTGTTGGTAGGGCCAACAACAATCTTATCTGTAGTTTTTTTCATAGCAGATACAGGAGGATCAGGACCTTTCAAAACAACCCTTCCACGTGATTGAGTAACAACATTGGCACAATCTTGAGGTTGTTTAGATTCAGATGAATGAGATGCAGAACTACACAAGATGAAAGGAGTCATAGGTTTGGGAGTATCATTGCTCCCCTTAATAGTAATCACGTTGCAATACTCAACCTCAACAGGTTTGATCATACCAATGACATTGTCATCATTAGTGTATGTGTAATTGACCGTAGCATTGGTATTCTTAGTGTTTGAAGATTTACCCTTCTCGTGAGGAGGGAAGGGATCCTTAAATGCTTGATGGTCCAAATTCTTGTTATGGTCATCCACAACAATGTCACCACTATCAATCAAATCTTGGACCTTATGTTTCAGCTGAAGACAAGTAGAAGTTGTGTGAGCCTTATTTTGGTGATAGTCATAGTGTGCATTGTCATTCCACCAATGACGTTGTGGTTGTGGGTCATAGAGACACTTTTCCAAAGGAGTAAGTATCTGATTTTGCACAAGAGTTTTATAGACCACATCAAGCGGTTCTCCCAAGGAAGTTAATTCACGCTTGGTCGAGATGCCCAAGGTTTGTTCCTAGAAAACCTTAAAGGTTGCTGGTTTTCAATCACAAGATTTTTAGTAGCTTTGATCACCTGTATGCTAGAAGAGAGATTGAAAATAGACTTAGCAAGCTTCGGGGTCACATTGTTGACCACTCCATCATTCATAACATCTCTATTCTTGTTGACAAACTTCCCTTTATCTTTATTCGAGGTTGAAGATCCTTGTTTGTTGTCTTTGTTCAAAGTCAATTCCCCTTTCTTGATCATAAAGGCCTCTATTCACATCACTTGTTTAATCATGCTATCAAAGG
Organism: Chamaecyparis obtusa; assembly: GCA_027943335.1. Taxonomy (NCBI): domain Eukaryota; kingdom Viridiplantae; phylum Streptophyta; class Pinopsida; order Cupressales; family Cupressaceae; genus Chamaecyparis; species Chamaecyparis obtusa. The sequence goes on from BSBK01001103.1 coordinate 1,515,033, forward strand.
TTAGGGGACCTTGTAATTGCACTTGGTATTCGAAGTCTGGGACAAGATTGTCCAAAAAAATGTCGAGTCTCTTGGACTTTGGTAGCTTGTGAGGACACCTTGTACATAATTGTCTCCACCTTTGGAGAAATGTCAGAAAAGATTCCCCTTGTTGCTGTTTCAAATTGCAAAGATCCTAGATGTTGACCGGATGCTGAATATTATGCGAGTAATGTTGGAGAAATAGATTATCCATTTCATCAAAAGTCTTAATGCCAGTGGGCAATCGAGAAAACCACTCCATAGCTGGTCCACCCAAGCTACGAGGAAATAGGTGCATAAGGTATGTCTGATCATGCATGAATTCCATGGATAAAGCACCAAACTCCCTTAAGTGATCTTTGGGATTGGTAGCACCCAAGTATTTGTCATATTTAGGCAACTCTACACCTCTAGGAAAATGTGGCATGTGAAGACTCCTATAAAAGGGGAAAGGACAAATGATTTCCATTGTGAATTGTTGTGCGGGTTTGTCCTTATTCTTCACAAGTTGGATAATTTGATCTTACATGTCTCAGACCATCTTTTGCAACTTAGCGGTCTCAGTTTCTTCTTCCTTCGACACAAGCATTTAAACTTGATAATCCGAGGGTAACTTGGCCCCTTGTTTGGCCAACTCAAGAAAGTATTTTTCCTTCTCCTCTAGGAGGATCTCCATCATCTTGATAAGACCTTTGTTTTCTTTCACAACATATATGTCATTTTGAGTTATTGTGTCATCACCATCATTGCCAAGAATTTCATAAATGCTTGGGACTTGATCTTGACTCTAATCATAAGGGGCAGGATGATAGTGATACACTGGTTGGCCACCTTGGGCTTTGTTTTGAGCTTGGTGCTGATTCTGATCATTTTGGGATTTATCATAACATTGCTCATTTCAAGGTTGAGCATGACATTAGTCATTGGAAGATTGAATATGATGTTGATTTTTTTGAGATTGATCATAAGTTTGGTTGTATTTGCCTAGTTGGAAGTCGAATGGATCTCCCATCTTATCGTAGGACTGTGCAGCAAATGAAGACTTAGTAAAATGATATGAATAATGCCGAAATGGCATAGCTAAGGTAAATTTTGGTGTGTGAACAAGATCAAGAGGATCAATAGGTTCAAATGAGTTGATATCATCAATAGGATCAATAGGTTCAATGATAGGACTAGTCCGAGGAAGCGGTCTTCCAAAGTTATAAAACAATGAGTTCTTTTGGAAGAATGAGTTGTCTTGTTCTTGAAATGAGAAACCAGGTTGTGCTTGAAACAATGGATTAAAACACTCTTGGAACACTAGAGGTGATTCAGATGGGCTATCTTTCAAAGTACTCAATGAAGAACTTGATGATCCCTCACAATGTTCAGATTGCACAATAGGTTTGGGACAACTTGTTTCCTGATTACAAGGTTTACCTCTACCTTGACCAGTATTATGAATGGGGTAAGTGTTGCCACTTTGAGTCGTGACAGTCATAGATGAAGATGAAACAAGAGAAGACTTGGGATAATGCTAAAACTCTATCTCTAGGGATAACGAAAAGGAGATAAAGGCTAGAACAACCAAGATGTGAGATGCACCCAACATAAATCATCAAGAGTATGGCTAGAACAGTCGAGATAAGACTATCATGACATGAGGTACAAAAGCACAAAGAGATAAGATAAACAAAAAAGAGACAAAATGAGTCAAACAAATAATTGATCGGTTTGCAGCTCGAGACACTTAGTTTCTAACAGTGAACGACAGGAAAATAGACAAACAAACCTCAGACAAAAACCAAATCAGGTAAAAAGTTCACTAGTCAATGGGAAATAAGTATTTATTTTTGAAAATAGGGTACTTGTTTGCATGAGAAGTATTGGGCCGTGCGAGAGAATGCAAAACTTCACACAACAGAATGAAATCTCACGCGAGGAAATGCTCTAAAAAGTGAAATTTCAAAAGGGAAAAAGATCAAAGTTTGTCATAGTTTACAAGGTAAAAAGTCAAGTTCTGAGACACAACCTAAACTATTCTCTGACATAATTTCTAGTTTGTGGATAGTTTAGTCAACAATCTTAGTTTTGAAGGTTTCAAGCATTCATTTACAAGCATGAAGGTTTAGAACAAGCAATGGTGACACAAGAAGTAGTCACAAACAAACCTACCAAGGACAAAGCAACTTGGCAGTATCATGGGAGTCTTTGTTTAATCATGATGGACAATTTTAAGACTTGATAACAAACACATAATTATCCTTACAAAAAAATGGTGAGAAGACAAAACCTTTGCCTCACTGCTTATGCGCATGTGTTCACCTCACACAGCCGTGTCACCCCCTAGAGGGCACCCATGTTTTTGGTGTTTCCAAGGACTCAATAGTATATGTTCAAAGATTACCCTTGAAGTAGGGGTTAGTGTCATATACCACCTTCAAATTTCTAGGTGCATGCCTATGGTGAGAATCTATGGGAGAGATTCTTCCCCCTCCCTGGGCAAAGATTATGTCTCCTTTTGGAGGTGATCCAGGTAGGAAACTAACTAAGGAAAGTTTTTAGTGGGCTTCTGTTCACACTAAACTTTGGTGCCCCTGATATAGGTTTGAGGCCTCACAACCACACCAACACCCAAAAGTCATACACCCCCGCAAGCAGGGCTAGGAGTGACGTCGCTCAGTACAACAGATGGAGCCTTCTCAAGATGATAGTCAAAATCAAGAGAAGGAAGTTAACATGGTTTTGGAGTCTTTAGACTCAAAAAAACATTCTTTATTATAGTGAGCTAGAATCACCAGCAATAGGTGCATACTCACTTGGGTCATTCTCGGAGGTTCAACTTCTAGCAGGCCCTCTAAAGGTGACACAACTTGGCTTGGATTCGAGGGTTTGATTTTTTGTTTCTCTCAAAGAGTGAAGAGAATACTTCTCTAACTCTTCACATTACCCAAACACATCAAGCATATTCATCACTGAGCTAGCTTCACTCCACCAAATCCACAATCTTTTGGGTTTCTAGTTCTCTCAAAGAGAGAATAGCATAATCCCCTGGCAAGTAGAAGTGCTAAAGATTCACTACCTTGCTTTGCTTCCCTAGGTATCCATCATTCTAGCAACATCTGAGTCTCGATTTCATCCGTGGGCATCACTTCCACATAATGAAGAGCCTATTCCCCTACTTTTCTATTAGGACCCTTAAGAAATTTTAACAAAGCCCTAATTAGACTGTGAATGAAAAATAGTAAAACAAGCACAACATTTTAAATAATCTTCGACAACCGTCCAGCAAGCAAACTGTTAGCAAGTTTTTATGATCTTCAACAAAGTGACCTACAGACCACTATTATGCTATCATAGAAATAAAGATTATGAAATTAACAACAAACAGAAAGTGTTAGAAATCTGCAATAGAAAGTATAGGAAATTGAAATTTAACAGTATTGATGACAGAGCTCATGCGAGGAAGTGTAGTGCTACGCATGAGAAAGTGCAGGGCCTGGCACGAGAAAGTACTATTTCACATGAGAGAGTGCTATCAAAAGCAAAACTTCACACGGTATGCTCATAAATCTCACATGAAATTCTATACACAAAGAAGTACAGACGTATGGCAGATTGCTGAATTCAAAAAAATGCTTGAGATTGATGAGGCTAGAAATCAATTTTTCTACCCCACGGTGGGCGCTAGAATGTCTATAGCTGAACATGGACCTCTAATCTAGCCATATACACAACATAGTCATTGCTCGATCATTGAAATTACAGAGGTGAGTATGGATTACTCAATTCACAATATCTATCGATTCGACTTGTTGCCTCCTAATTAGTTGGGGTGTTTGAATTACTCTCAGAACGAGAGCCAACAACCAAAAGACCAAACTAAGATGGAGGATTTTGAAAGCTTGAAAGATAAACAAATGCAATTACTCTAAGATGAATATGCAATTAATTATAGTGTGAGATTAATGCAATTTAGGGTTTTTGCAATTGACACCAAGTCAAATAAAGTCAGGTAGGAGAGAGAAAATTACCTAGTAAAATAGGACTTTAATGATGTAAAATTGAAGAAATATACAAAAATTGATTGAAATTATAAGGTGCCAATTTTGGGGTATTACATGTGGTACTCCTCATTTATGATCATTTCATGAGGAAATGTCTTGATGGTTCACGGGTTGCAAGCTAGGGCATCATGCATTGTTTATGAGCTCACCGTTTGAGCACCTCATGTCCCTATTTGATTGGCAGGTGCTCTATTTGTTATATTGAGTTTACATCATATATTTAGTCTTAATAAATATCTTATAAAACAACATAAAAATAACCCAAAATACTCTATCTTAATAAAATAATATATTTAGTCTTAATAAAATATTATAAAACAACATATATTGTGTGAAGTGTTTGATCTCTCTTTATTTGTTTTGTTGTTGATATTCACTATACGGTACTCCCAATTTATGATCATTTCATGATGAAATGTATTAATGGCTCGCGGGCTGCACACTAGGGCATCATACATTATTCATGAGCTCATTGTTTAATACTAGCATTGTTTACACCTTTTCATTTGGAATGCTTGATGACCCGCGAGCTTTGAGAGCTAGGGAATCATTGCCATTACCTTCAAGGCATTGTGTGAAGTATTTGATCTCTCTTTATTTGTTTTTTTGTTGATATTCACTATGTGGTACTCCCCGTTTATGATCATTTCATGAGGAAATGTCTTGATGACTTGCGGGATGCAAGATAGGGCATCATGCATTATTTATGAGCTCATTGTTTGAGCACCGACCAATCAAATAGGGACATGAGGTTCTCAAACACTGAGCTCATAAACAATGCATGATGCCCTAGCTTGCAGCCTGTGAGCCATTGAGACATTTCCTCATGAAATGATCATAAACGGGGAGTACCACATAGTGAATATCAATAGCAAAACAAATAAAGAGAGATCAAACACTTCACACAATATATGTTGTTTTATAAGATTTTATTAAGAATAAATATATTGTTTATTAAGATTTTATTAAGACAAAGTATTTTGGGTTAGTTTTATGTTGTTTTATAAGATTTTATTAAGACTAAATATATAATGTAAAGTCATAATTATACTTGATATATATAATGTTAGAATAACTTAGAGGGGGGGGAGTCAGTTATCCACAGTCCCAAATTAAAATATATAATCCAAAACAATTTACTTAAACTTCTCCAGCTTGGTAACATAAAATACTATACTGTCTATGGTTTTACCGATTACTGGTCAATAACATACAATGATTACCGATCAAATCCAACATGTAATATGTAAAGTATGATAACAAACAATCACCACAATGAACACATAACACAAAAGATTTAACGTGGAAACCCTGTGAAGGGAAAAACCACCTAGGACTGGCAACCCAAAAATGTTCACTCTTTTGAAGTGAGGTTAGTGAAGATCCAACCCTATTAAAGGTTACAAAAACACTGTGAGGTGTGACCTTGTTAGAGATTTTTAGACCAACCATTATCTTCCAACCAACATTCACTATGGGGTTAATAGGATAACATTTTTCATTCTATGAATGATACATATAAGACTTTCAAGTCCACTCAGTTAAGAGATTTATATGTTTACAATGGTTAAAATGTAACAGTAGGTGATCTAATTACAATACAACTTCAATTGTAGATTATTAGATCTATGTTAAGCCCATTCAAATCCTCTAATCAATATATCAATTCTATATCAACAATAATCAATGACTTACTGTCACTCGGTAATAGTTTTCTTCTCCTCCATAAGATTTTGCCACTTATTCTCCTTTGTCCATTTTTCCGCTTAAACCTTTCTTGGCTGATGTGTCAGTAACACATTTTAATTCTATCCTTTAGATCTTCCTTGAATTATGCTAGCCATTGATCTTCATAACAAACATTATCTCCATCTATGATTTCGATTTACTTTACAGCTCATCAATCCTTATCAGCTAAACTAATCATTTAGTTCCTTTTCTCTTGCTTGGTTAACAAAGAAATGTGTCGGTGAACACAAGCTCAGTTTATACTGTGCTCGCTATACACTACATTGCTTAGTGTATACTACAATGCTTCATCAACCGACCACAATACCTTGTGTCTTTCAGTTCTTTTCCTCATCATAGATGAATGAAACATAATCAAGTCAATAACATAGGGTCATAGACTCATCAACAAGTTACCCAATGTATTCTTTATCCTCATCTGTCATATACATCTTCCTCATGTAGATATTTCTATTCTTCATCTCTTTTTCTCCTTTTCTATAGATGTTTAGGTATTGTAACTTACAAGATAAGTGTTGTCAAACTAGTTGAAATCAATAAAAATATATTACTAATTTAATCATATTACATATCTAATCAGTAACTCAGTGATCTCTAATCACAGAACTTCAATTAGGTTCTAAATCAGTTATAGTTCCTCAATCTCTCCCTTTGGCATTGATGAAAACTCAAGTAATATGAAATATACCATATACATACCAAACATGTATTCTACAACTCTGTAAATAAATGTTGTACAAGCTATCCCTAGCTTAATATGTTCAATCACTATGTTACTCAACAACATTACCAAAGTAGCTTTGACATTCTGCAGATATGATCTTTTTAGCTCTTAGATTCCTTCTTCTATTCTCAGTAACTGATCTTCAGTGCTCTCCCTTTCTTTCAGTTTGTCTCTCCCTTAGATAGATGTTTCAGTGTTCTCATTAGTGTATATTGTTTCATATTGTTTATCTCTCCCTTTGACAACAATGCCAAAAAAACAAATAAACATACAGGTTTGTAGTAGCCATGTAACTCTCTGTTGTTTAGTGCATTCTTTGTATCTCGGTATACTGATATGCAAATTTGTTCCAGTACTTCAACTTTTCACAACCTTAGACATGATCCAAAGTGTGAACTATCCTGCATCAACATGAATGATCTTCTAATAAGATTAGGCTGATGTAACATCCAGATCACATTAGTGACTGGTAGACAGGGGATAGACCCCAAGTCTAGTCCTCAAGTATTCAAATGTATCCTTTAGTAGAGGCTTTGTAAATATGTTTGCAAGTTGTTCTTTAGATGTAACAAATTCTAGCTTAACTTGCTTCTCCTATACTTGTTCTCTTAAGTAGTGATACTTAATAGATATATGCTTTGTTTTAGAGTGCATCACTGGATTCTTTAAAATGTTTATTGCACTTGTGTTATCACAATATATAATCACCGGCTTAGTGATTACCTCATTCATTCCTTCTAACACTTGCTTGATATATGCAATATTTGAACAGTTTGTAGCAGCAAAAACATACTCTGCTTTTGCTGTAGATTGAGAAATGCAAGCCTACTTCTTACTTGTCCATGTAACAAGTCTTTCACCAAAGAAAAATGCTCCTCTGGTGGGTACTTTTTTTGTCATCCACATTTCTAGCCCAATCAATTTCGGTATAGACTTTGAGTTCAAATTTACCTTCCTTAGGATACCATAATCCATAATCTTCTATTTTCTTTAGGTATCTTAAGATTCTCTTTGTAGCAACCATGTGTGACTCTCTAGGATTTGCAAAAAATCTTGCAACAATTCCCACAGAATGTGCTATGTCTGGTCTACTATGCACTAAATACATTAACTTACCAATCATAGATCAGTACAATGTCTAGTTCACCTCTATAGTTTTGATGCAGGAGCATCCTGGGTGTAAGAGCAATCTTGCATCACCCAAAAATATTTCTATTTTTTTATTTTCAATAAGGGCTATTTTGTGTAGAGCTGCTATTTGTGGAAAGTTACTATTTTTGGTAATTTTCGTATGTGCTCAGAATGATCTGATTTCTTTCTTGGAGGTTCATTTTGGTCATATAAGTCTGCCAGTAAAGTTTCATTGCCAGATATGGTGTATATTGGAAGATATTGAAGATTTTCGGTATTGGCAGCAGGGTACAAAAACTTTGAACTCAATTTTGAAGGCTTTAGAGGCCCCGGATGAGGTCAAAAATTTGGGTGACGGGCGCTTGCATTAGTCAAGCTTGTAGAGCGCTTCGTGGCATTTCCGAAATGGGGTTATAATAGCCGAGCGGGTCAACTGGTGATGACTTATGGTCTTCGGAAGTTGGGCCACCTGAAATGGCGAAAAATAATTTTCTTCAAAATTTCTGTTCGGGTTTCAAAGGTTATCTTGAGCCGACTATGATGTAATGAAATGTAAAATAAAAATAATTCAAAGTTTGGTCGGCCTTATTGGCTAAAATTCTGGAACCTTCCCAGGCGGTGGAAAATTGCCTATATAAGGAAGGCTGTATTATTGTCTTAGGCAGTGCAGAATAGTTCTGGGTAGTAGATCTGGGTATTGATTCGAGGCTTTGTCCTACAGAATATTGTAAGGAAATGCCCATGTGGCTTTGCATATTGTAATTCTGAAAGTTTGTAATTCCACATTTGTGGAGATAATAAGAAGCCAATTTTCTGTTCTTGCATATTGTTGTTGTTTCTCTATTTCTGTTATGTGTTTGTGGTATTAAGGGGAGCACCCTTCATCAAGTGGTATCAGAGCAGGGGTTCTTGAGTGTGTAAACAGATCGCTGACTGTGAGGCAGTTTGCACCAGGACCGTGGTTAGGGTTTCAGCGCGCATCTCGAAAATGCCTCCACGAAGAGAACGTGGCGGAAGACCTGGTGTTGTGACACCTGAGGTTAGAGAGTTGCAGAGACAAGTGCGAGCATTGCAAGAAGAGATTCGCAGAGGAATGAATCTTAATGTCAGAGATGAAAGCGAGGATGAAACCGAAGAAGAATATCAAGAAGGAGAAGTTGAAATTGTGAACCAGGAGGAAGAAAGACTTTTTCGGGCGATTTCCAAGATTGGGAAAAGACCTAAGATTGAGGTTCCTACATTTTTTGGAAATCTTAACCCAGAGGAATTGATCGACTGGATCAATGAATGTGAAGAATATTTTGAGTATGAAGATGTTGAGGATCCTGATAGGGTCAAATTTGCGAAGGCCAGACTGAAAGGTCATGCGAAGATATGGTGGCAAGAGATTCAGTTGGAGCGAAATAGGAGGGGAAAGGAGAAAATCACGAGATGGGATCGGATGGTGGATAAATTAAAGTGACAGTTCATTCCTGTTGATTACGAGCTTGACCTACTGAAGAAAATGCAAAGTTTGAAGCAAGCAGGAAGATCTGTTCAGGAGTATACAGAGGAGTTCTATCGACTTCTCATCAGAACAGGCCATGCAGAAGCTGATAAAGAGAAAGTTGCCCGATACCTTAATGGGTTAAGGCCAAGCATTCAGGAGGAGCTGAATCTGGTTCAAATGAATAGTATTGAAGAGGCATACCAGTTTGCCCTAAAAGTAGAGGAAAAGTTGAACAAGAAGTTTGAGAGCAAACAAAACGGAAGAGGTCGCAGTGGACGATCTGGTGGACGGTCATATGGTGGCCGAAATGAGGATCTGAAAAAGAAGGATGAGGCCAGTAGTAGTCAGAATCAGCGAGAAAATAATTCCAATCGCTTGCAGGATCAGAATAATAGAGATCAGAGAGGAAGAGGAAGAGGACAAGGATCTGGAAGAGGTGGCTTCCGTGGAACATGTTTTCACTGTGGAGAAGAAGGTCATAGGGCATTTGAATGTCCTCAGCGCCAAGGCAGAACAGACAGGAGAAATGAAGGCCAGGCTAGAGTTGCACATGTAGATGAAGATGCCAGATCATCAAATTCTGAAGATGCTGAAAGAGGAGAAACGTTGATTAACAGAAGAGTCCTGTTGAGTGGTGAGAATGAACCTGAATAAAGGAGGAGCCTGTTTCGCACCAGGTGCAAGTGCGAAGGTAAATGTTGTGATGTGATTATTGATAGTGGAAGCACTGACAATTTGGTGTCAGAAGAGATGGTGACAAAGTTGAAGCTCAAGAGATAGAAACACCCACATCCATATCGGATTGCCTGGGTGCAGGATGACCACAAGGTCATGGTCAGTGAACAGTGCCTGGTAAAGTTTAAGGTTGGCGGATACCAAGATGAGGTATTGTGTGATATCATATCTATGGATGCATGTCATATGTTGTTGGGTAGACCATGGCAGTTTGACAGATGTGCTGTACATGATGGTCGTGCAAATACCTATTCCGTGACAAAGGATGGAGTGCGACATAAGCTAAAACCATTGAAGGAGACTGAAGAAAAGGTATGTGGTAATGCAAGGATAACTTTTGTTGATGGAAGAAATTTCCTAGATGGTATGAGGCATGAGCATGTATGTTTTTCTTTAATTCCAAAAGCTGGTAAAGAGGAAGTAGAAGATGTTCCTGTAGAAGTTGCAGATTTGTTGAATGAGTTTCAGGATATTGTATCTGATAACGTGCCTGATGGATTACCACCAGTCAGGAAGATCAGTCATCAGATGGACTTGATCCCAGGAGTGAGTTTGCCGAATAAGGCAGCACACAGAATGACACCTGTAGAAAGTGAGGAGTTGAACAGACAAGTACATGAACTGTTACAGAAAGGATTGATCCGCGAGAGTCTGAGTCCCTGTGCTGTACCAGCGGTATTAGCACCAAAGAAGAATGGAGAATGGAGGATGTGTACAGATTCTAGGGCAATAAACAAGATCACAATCAAGTACAGGTTTCCATTGCCACGAATGGATGATATTATGGACTATTTGAGTGGAGCTGTGTATTTCTCAAAGATAGATCTGAAAAGTGGATATCATCAGATTCAGATCAGAGAAGGAGATGAATGGAAGACTGCCTTCAAGACAAAGGAAGGACTATATGAGTGGTTAGTCATGCCTTTTGGGCTAACCAATGCACCGAGCACTTTCATGCGGCTCATGAACGAGGTTCTGACAGAATTTCTAGGTAAGTTTGTCATTGTTTACCTAGATGATATTTTGATCTTTAGTAAGACATTGGAGGAGCATATGATGCATATTCGTATGGTATTTGAGAAGCTGAGAGAAGAGAAATTGTTGATTAATTTGAAGAAGTGCAGTTTTGTGAAGAAAGAGTTAGTGTATTTGGGATTTGTAGTTTCAGCAGAAGGTCTGAAAATGGACCCAGAGAAGGTATAGGCTATTCTTGAATGGCCTACTCCAAGGAATGCTACTGAGGTAAGATATTTTCATGGTCTAGCTAGCTTTTACAGAAAGTTTATCAGAAATTTTAGCAGTATTTGTGGACCCTTGACTGAAACAATGAGAGGGGATAGAAAAGAATTTAAGTGGACTAATGGGGCAGAAAAGAGTTTTCAATTGTTGAAACAAAAAGTTACAGAACAACCTGTTTTAGCACTTTCAGATTTTAATAAGGTGTTTCAAGTAGATTGTGATGCTAGTGGTGCTGCAATAGGAGCTGTTATGAGCCAAGAAGGTAAACCTGTTGCTTATTTTAGTGAGAAGTTAAATGATGCCAAGAGGAAATATTCTGTTTATGATCAAGAATTTTATGCTATAGTTCAGGCATTAAAGAAGTGGAGACATTATCTGCTTCCTAAGGAGTTTGTTTTGTATACTGATCATCAAGCTTTGCAATATTTGAATAGTCAAGGAAAGTTGAATCAGAGGCATTTGAAATGGGTTGAGTTTTTGCAGAGTTATACATTTGTTTTGAAACACAAGAGTGGAAAGTCTAATAGGGTTGCAGATGCTCTTAGCAGAAGGCAACTATTGCTGACATAAATGCAGATTGAAGTGGTTGGGTTCAAGGAACTCAAGAATTTGTATCCAGAGGATCCTAATTTTGGTGAAGCTTGGAAGGCTTGTACAGAACCTGTTACTCTAGACAGGACGAAATGGCTGGATTTTATCATCCAAGATGATATGCTATTCAGAGGGAGTCAGTTGTGCATTCCACGAAGTTCTATGAGGGAGAATCTCATCAAGGAGAAGCATAGTGGAGGATTGGCTGGACATTTTGGTCGTGATAAAACCCTTGCTTTGGTTGGTGAGAATTATTATTGGCCACAATTGCAGCAAGATGTGAAGAAGTTTGTACAAAGTTGCAGAGTATGTCAGATGGCAAAAGGAGTGAAGCAGAATACAGGATTGTATCAGCCATTACCTGTACCAGAGAAGCCTTGGGAGGATATCAGCATGGACTTTGTTCTTGGTTTACCGAGGACTCAGCGGGGACATGATTCAATTTTTGTGGTGGTTGACAGATTTTCAAAGATGACACATTTCATTCCCTACAAGAAGACTAATGATGCTGTTCATGTAGCAGAATTGTTTTTCAGAGAAGTAGTGAGACTTCATGGTTTGCCAAAGACCATAGTTTCAGATCGAGATACTAAGTTTGTTGGATATTTCTGGCATACATTGTGGAAGAAGTTGAAGACAGATTTGAAGTTCAGTTCATCACATCATCCACAGACTGATGGACAGACAGAGGTGGTGAATAGGAGTTTGGAAAATTTGCTGAGATGCTTGGTTGGAGATAACCCAACAAGATGGGATTTGATTTTACCACAGGCAGAATTTGCATACAATAATTCTGTCAATAGGAGCACTGGTAAATCACCATTCCAGATTGTATATGGAAGTAGTCCAAGAAATGCATCTGAATTGAGAAAGATAGATAAAGGAAAAATAAGTAGTGCTGAAGCTGAGGATTTTGCAGAACACTTGAAGAACATCCATGAGGAGGTGAGGAGGCATATTACCAAGATGAATGCACAGTATAAGGCTAAGGTAGATGAGAAAAGGAGGTATAAGGAATTTCAGGTTGGTGATGAAGTCATGGTTCATTTGCGGAAGGAGCGGTTTCCAGTTGGCACATATAACAAGCTGAAAATGAAGAAGTTTGGGCCATGTAAGATACTGAAGAAACATGATTCAAGAAATGCATATGAGGTAGAATTGCCTACTGAGCTGAATATTTCACCAGTGTTTAACATTTCAGATCTGACAAAGTATCATGAAGGAGGTGTTGAAGATGAGATCACAGCAGCACAGTGGAGTATTCCAGCAACTAGTTCAGACACTAAGGAGATCGAGGATATATTGGACAGTCGTGTTGGCAGAACCACAAGGAACAGGGCATATGAAGAATATTTGGTCAAGTGGAAAGGATGACCTGTTGAAGATTCATAATGGCTAACAAAGGAGGAGGTTAACCGTCTTGGTTTTCCTCTGCACACCTGAGTCGTGACAGGGTCACTTCTCAAATTACTCTGGGTGTCTGATGCAGGAGCATCCTGGGTGTAAGAGCAATCTTGCATCACCCAAAAATATTTCTATTTTTTGTTTTCAATAAGGGCTATTTTGTGTAGAGCTGCTATTTGTGGAAAGTTACTATTTTTGGTAATTTTCGTATGTGCTCAGAATGATCTGATTTCTTTCTTGGAGGTTCATTTTGGTCATATAAGTCTGCCAGTAAAGTTTCATTGCCAGATATGGTGTATATTGGAAGATATTGAAGATTTTCGGTATTGGCAGCAGGGTATAGAAACTTTGAACTCAGTTTTGAAGGCTTTAGAGGCCCCGGATGAGGTCAAAAATTTGGGTGACGGGCGCTTGCGTTGGTCAAGCCTGTAGAGCACTACGTGGCATTTTTGAAATGGGGTTATAATAGCCGAGCGGGTCAACTGGTGATGACTTATGGTCTTCGGAAGTTGGGCCACCTGAAATGGCGAAAAATAATTTTCTTCAAAATTTCTGTTCGGGTTTCAAAGGTTATCTTGAGCCGACTATGATGTAATGAAATTTAAAATAAAAATAATTCAAAGTTTGGTCGGCCTTATTGGCTAAAATTCTGGAACCTTCCCAGGTGGTGGAAAATTGCCTATATAAGGAAGGCTGTATTATTGTCTTAGGCAGTGCAGAATAGTTCTGGGTAGTAGATCTGGGTACTGATTCAAGGCTTTGTCCTACAGAATATTGTAAGGAAATGCCCATGTGGCTTTGCATATTGTAATTCTGAAAGTTTGTAATTCCACATTTGTGGAGATAATAAGAAGCCAATTTTCTGTTCTTGCATATTGTTGTTGTTTCTCTATTTCTGTTATGTGTTTGTGGTATTAAGGGGAGCACCCTTCATCAAGTTTCATCTTCCTTAGTCAGTTTACATCTAGTAGCCATTGTTGTTCCCATAGGTTTAACATCTTCCATGCCAAATGTCTTCAATACTTCCTTGATATATTTGGATTGTGTGATGAATATATCATCATTCTGTTGAATAACTTGTAGTCCTAGAAAGAACTTAATCTCTCCAAACATAGACATTTCAAATTCACTTCTCATTTCATCAGAAAATGACTTACAAACTTGATCTTGTCCTCCAAATATTATGTCATCCACAAATATTTCAGCAATAAGAATAGTATCATCAGTATCTCCTTTCATATACAAATTATTTTTCTCACTTGTTCTAAAAAATCCAATACTTAACAAATAAGTATGTAGCCTCTCATACCAGGCTCTAGGTGCTTGCTTCAAACCATATAAAGCTTTATGTAATCTACATACCATATCTTTGTTTTATGGATCAACTAACCCTTCAGGTTGTTCTATGTAGACTTCTTCTTCAAGTATTCCATTCAGAAATGCTGATTTGACATCCATTTGGTAAACTTTGAACTTTTTGTGTGCAGTCTATGCAAGTAACATTTTGACTCCTAATCTAGCAACAGGTACAAATGTTTCACCAAAATTAATTCCTTCCTCCAGTGCATATCCCTTGCATACTAATCTAGCTTTGTTCCTTGTTACCTCTCCATTCTCATTTTGCTTGTTTCTGAATATCCACTTAGTACTGATAACATTCTTGTCCTTAGGTCTGGGTACTAAAATCTAGGTTTTGTTCTTCTTTATTTGTTCTATTTCCTCTTTCATTGCATTAACCCATTCATCATTTTCTAATGCAACTTTTACATTCTTCGGTTCATAATCACAAACTAGACATGTACCTTGTCTTGTCTTACTCCTTGTTTGCATGCCAGCTTGTCTGTCTCCAATGATTTGTGTCTTAGGATGATGT
This sequence comes from Chamaecyparis obtusa, assembly GCA_027943335.1. Lineage (NCBI taxonomy): Eukaryota > Viridiplantae > Streptophyta > Pinopsida > Cupressales > Cupressaceae > Chamaecyparis > Chamaecyparis obtusa. The sequence goes on from BSBK01001103.1 coordinate 1,530,038, forward strand.
CTTCTGACAAATCTTGCCAGTATCCGATCTCTTCTTTCTTATTCATCCTATGCAGGTTCATTTGCTTGCTCAATAGGTCCTTCCTGCTCGTCGATTTCTCTTTCCTATTCCTCGGTATTTTTTTCCTGCTGACTGGTTGTCAAAGTTTGCGGCTTCGGTAGATACTCAGGTTGTTCAATGTAAGTGAATCTACCGTAGTCTTTCGGTTCCTTTCTGCTTTCCTTTGTATTCTTATCATCAAACTCATCAACTCAAACATTAGTACTTTCAATCATTTTATTAGTTACTTTGTTAAGACACTTGCATGCTTTACTTTTACTAGAATATCCTAGAAATATCCCTTCATCACCTTTTGAGTCAAACTTTCCATTTCTTTCATCTTTCAGAATAAAACATTTTCTTCCAAAAATCTTGAAATAACTTACAGTGGGTTTGTGTCCAAACCATAACTCGTAGGGTGTCTTGTTAGTGTCCTTCTTTAGTTGTACTTGGTTTAGCACATAAACAACAGTGCTAACAGCTTCTCTCCAGTATGTCTAAGCAATATTCTTTTCTATCATTAATGTCCTTGCATAGTCAACAATTGACCTATTCCTCCTTTCAGTAATGCCATTCTATTGTGGTGTCCTCGGTGCAGAGACCTATCTTTTAATACCATGCTCATTACAAAAATTAGTAAATTCATCAGAGATAAATTCACCTCCTCTATCATATCTTAAGCATTTCAATTCTTTACCAGTCTCTTTTTCTACTTTTTCTTTATACCACTTGAACATCTTGAATACCTCAGATTTTTCTTTCAAGAACATGACAGTCATCAACCTAGTATAATCATCAACAAAAAGAATAAAGTATCTATCTCCATAGTAACTTTGAGTTCTCATAGGACCACATAGGTCGATATGCACTAACTCAAGTATTTTATTTGTTGAATAATATTTTCTTTTGAAACTAGATTTAGTCATTTTACCTTTCTAACATTCATGACACATAACATGATCAGGCTTAGATAAGCTAGGCAAAGCTTTAACTCTTTTATTTTTACTGATCTTAGTCATGTTATCAAAATTCACATGACATAACCTTTTATTCCACAACCATGCATCTTCATCTTTCATCATTAAACAAGAAGAATAATCATTATCAAGATAAAACAGATTACCTCTGGATTGTGTACTAGTTCCAACAAGTCTTCCTCCATCATCAAATATCTTCACCTTTTTTCTCTCAAAAGCAACTCGGTGGCCTGAATTGTTCAGTTGTGCCACACTTAGCAAATTATAGTTCAATCCTTTTGCCCAATAGGCATTTTTACATTTTAATCTATCATTTATCATCAAGGATCCTTTACCTCTTACCATACAAGGTGCATCATTACCCATTCTTACAGATCCTCTATTGTATTCTTCAAGATAATCAAATTTTTCTTCATCACCAGTCATGTGATGTGTACAGCCACTATCTATGATCCATGTATCATTTTTATTAACCTTAGAGATAAGTGTTGTCTCTACATACCTTTCATCTTCTTCTGAATCATCCTTCATTGCCACAAATACTACCTCCACATCATCATTAGTGTCAGTATCGGTGATATCTTCTTCCTTAGCAATGTAGCATACCTTCTTGCCTTTGTCATTATTGTCTCAGTTGTCTCTATTGTAGTGTTGGTAGCCTCTTTTTTTTCTTCTCCCATAGCTTCCTTCAGATCAATATTTGGTTCTTTCATCATCTTTCTTGTATGGACATCTAGCAGCAATGTGACCAACCTCTTTACAGTTAAAGCATGCTAAAGGTAATTTACCTCTATACCTTCCTTTTCCTTTAGGAAACCTTCTGGCCATAAGAGCTTCAAGTTCATCAAGCTCATCATCAGTATTGCTATCACTATAATCATTCTTATTTCTGATACTAGACTTACCAATCTTCAGAGAAGACATAAAAGTGGATTCAACATTCGGTACAACACTATTATCATAATTGTTTAGTTCAAATGTTGTAAGCTTTCCAATCAGATTATCAAGAGTGAGTGTGTTGTTAGGTGTTGACCTATTTTCTTGAATTGTAGATATTTTGATGGCATAGATAGGCAATAGGGTCCTTAGAATTTTTCTTACCACAGTGTCTTCATTAATAACTCCATCTTATGCTCTAATAGCTTGAACTACCTCTTTTATTTTGTTTGTGTACTACACAATGTTTTCACCATCTTTAATCTTCATGTCATCGAATCTTCCTCTTAAGCTTTTGGCTCTTTCTCTCTTGACATTCACATCACCACTATAAACTTGAGTAAGTTTATCCCACATCTGCTTAGCAGTAGTACAGTCCTTGATGTCTTCAAATTCAGCATCTGAATAAGCAGCAACAATATCCATCATAGTAACATTATGTTCATGCCCATCTCTTAGTTGATCAAGGGTCAAGGGACCAGTGGGCGGTGCAAGGTATCCATTCTCCATTAGATCTAGGGTAGAATTCCCAATTCTGGATATATGACGTAGCTTCATTCAACTTTTCCATATTGTGAAGTTATCTTTGTTTAGCTTTGGCACTTCCGTCTTAAACATTTTGAGACCTTTGTGCTAAAGTCCTTAAAACTCTGTTCCAAGCAACCAAAGCTCTGATACTAATTGTTAGAATAACTAAGAGGGGGGGAATCAATTATCCATAGTCTCAAATCAAAATGTATAATCCAAAACAATTTACTTAAACTTCTACAGCTCGGTAACATAAAATACTATACTGTATGTGCTTTTATCGATTACCAGTCAATAACAAATAATTACCAATCAAATCCAACATGTAATATGTAAAGTATGATAACAAACAACCACCACAATGAACACATAACACAAAAGATTTAACATGGAAACCTTGTGAAGGGAAAAACCACTTGGGACCGGCAACCCAAAAATGTTCACTCTTCTGAAGTGAGGTCGGTGAAGACCCAACCTTGTTAAAGGTTACAAACACACTGTGAGGTGTGACCTTGTTAGAAGTTTTTAGACCAACAGTTATCGTCCAACCAGCATTAACTATGGGGTTGACAGGATAACAATGTTCATTCTATGATTGATACATATAAGACTTTCAAGTCCACTCGGTTTAGAGATTTATCTATTTACAATGGTTAAAATGTAATAGTAGGTGATCTAATTACAATACAACTTCAATTACAGATTATCAGATCTATGTTAAGCCCATTCAAATCCTCTGATTAATATATCAATTTTGTATGAACAATAATCAATGACTTACTGTCACTCAGTAATAGCTTTCTGACACTTGGTAAACTCTGTAGTTTGGTTCTCCTTAACTAGTTTGATCAGGCATACATGAAGCTTGTTCATGCGATAATTCTGTAGTCTCCTTCTTTCGGCATGAGTTTCATAAAGAAACCCTAGTCTCTTAAATAGACAATTAAACCATTTTCTTCTCCTCCATAAGATTTTTCCGCTTATTCTCCTTCGTCCATTTTTCTGCTTAAACCTTTCTTGGCTGATATATCAGTAACACATTTTAATTCCATCCTTTAGATCTTCCTTAAATTATCCTAGCCGTTGATCTTCATAACAAACATTAGCTCCATCTCTGATTTCAATGTACTTTACAGCTCATCAATCCTTATCGGCTAAACTAATCATTTAGTTCTTTTTCTCCTGCTCGGTTAACAAAGAAATGTGTCAGTGAACACAAGCTCAGTTTATACTATGCTTGGTATACACTACACTACTCAGTGTATGCTGCGATGCTTCATCAACCGACCACACTGCCTTGTGTCTTTCAGTTCTTTTCCTCATCATAGATGAATGAAACATAATCAAGTCAATAACATAGGGTCATAGACTCATCAACAAGTTACCCAATGTATTCCTTATCCTCATCTGTCATATACATCTTCCTCATGTAGATGTTTCTACTCTTCATCTCTTTTAATCCTTTTCTATAGATGTTTAGGTATTGTAACTTACAAGATAAGTGTTGTCAATATAGTTGACATTAATGACAACATATTACTGATTTAATCATATTACATATCTAATCAACAACTCGGTGATCTCTAATCACAGAACTTCAATTAGGTTCTAAATCAATTGTATTTCATCAATATAATACAATGGTATGTAGTATAATCTATACATTTGTGAGATGTGATTAATTTCAGTTATATGATGTTTTGGGATTAAATTGGTGAGTTTGTATACTTTCTCCATTTTAAACTAACCTATGACTTCAAAGGAGGAATTATGAAATATAGTTGTAGGTAGTTATCTCTTCTATAATGATGGAGGAGTTAAAGGTAATGATCAATGAGGTTGTTGCTATTAGATTATACATTAATACACTTACTATTTTGACAGCAATAACATTGCACGATGCCTGAGGTCAAATTCAAAATAGTAAGTGTATTATTTTATTAAGACTAAATATATTGTTTTATTAAGATTTTATTAAGACAAAGTATTTTGGGTTAGTTTTATGTTCTTTACTAAGATTTTATTTAGACTAAATATATGATGTAAACTCATAATTATACTTGATATATTGTAGACACCCAAAACTGGGCAGGTGTCTTAGAATCATTCAAATTTACAAAATCTTAGCCAAATGCTCTAATTTTCATCAAAATGGATCAAATCAATTTCAAATGGACATTTACTAATCAAAATTGGACAAAATCATTTAAATCAAAGGAAAAATCAAATCATGATATCAAATAATTAAATACAAGCTTAAAGGGATCAATCACATTATATAATTGATTTTAATCAATTAATTGTATAGTTTTGAATCAAAAATCAAATTGAACCTATTCCCCTACATGGCTAATTTAATATCTTTCAATATAATTTGAGCAACCAATAAGAATTGAGAGCACAATGCACATGGATCACTCCAAATTGTTGAATCTCAATCACACATTTTCAACTTTGAATCTCAACCACTCAAATTTGTCTAC